>VWZI01020810.1:182187-313220 GCA_013396835.1 Psilopogon haemacephalus | reverse complement strand
GGGGGGGGGGGGGGGGGGGAAATCCCCTCTTTTCCTCAAGCAATAAAGTCCACATTAAAGAAGTTCTGTTCATGAATACACCAGAGCATGGGTAGTCGCAGCTGGCTGCTTGCCCGTTTTGCCCACTAGCAAACACAGGCCAGCAGTTTGTCCCTGCAGATGAGTGTGGTGTCCCTGCCTGTCGCACTGCCTGCATTTCCAGGGCACGGCCCCCGGCCAGAGGTGTCCCAGCAGTGCCCACCCTCAGTGCCTGCACACCCATGAGCAAAGGGATGTGAGTGCTCACCCAGCCCCGGTCTGGGAAGAAGCACTCTTGTTAGACACCACCACAAATAAGCTCCGGGGACTGCAGAAACGAGTCAGTCAGGATGCTGAATCGGGCAGAGCTGATGCGTTTGGGCAAACCTGCAGCATGACCGCTCGGGAGTTTGAGCACAGGCAGGCTGTCAGATTCTTATGGAGTAAAGAGGTGCAATCAGCTAGTGCCGGGGGTGACCTTTTAACAAGCGAAGCGCCGAGGCAGGCACGCATCTCCACAGAAATGGCACTTGTGTGCGTGCAGTGTTTGCTGGGGAAGGGGGTGAAAGCCACCCCCGAGCTCGCGTGTTAGCCCGCTCCAGCTACCAGCGTCACAGCAGCCTTTCGCTAGCATCATCGGGTCCAGCCACCCTCCAACTCCGCCAAGTCCGGCACAGGCACAGCTGAGGGGGCGCCCGGAAAGCAGGGTGGGTGGCGGCTGCGAGGCTTGGCACACGCTGCCAGGAGTCGGGCGCCGCTCTGTGCCCGGGGCAGCTCCCCGGGGCAGCTCCCCAGCCCCTGCGCCCGCCGCTGCAGCGCAGCCGGGAGGGTTCCGGCCGGGACGGCGCTGCTGGGGCTCGTACGAACGCTGCTGGGGCCGCCCCGCGGTCAGCCCGTGGGGCGCGGGGAGGCGGAGGAGAGGGGGATTTCCGCGGGAGCCGGTGCCCGGTCGAGCCCAGGGCCGCGGCGACAGGTGCGGCGTTGGCCCCCGGCTAAAAGCAGCAACCGCCACAGGGGACACGGGGCCGCGGCGAGCGGGNGCGGGCGGCGGGCGGCGGCCAACGCCCGGGAGCGGGACCGAACGCACAGCGTCAACACGGCCTTCGGCGCCCTCCGCCGGCTCATCCCCACCCGTCCTGCCGACCGCCGGCTCTCCAAGGTGGAGACGCTGCGCCTGGCCTCCAGCTACATCTCGCACCTGGCCAACGTGCTGCTGCTGCAGCGGCCACAAGCCGAGCCCGCGGCCGCCGACCAGCCCTGCCCGGGGCCGCGCACGGAGCCCTGCCCGGGGCCCTGCCTGCAGCCCTGCCCGGCACCCTGCCTGCAGCCCTGCCTGCAGCCCTGCCTGCAGCCGGCTGACGCCGCGCCGCGGCCCATCTGCACCTTCTGCCTCAGCGAACAGAGGAAGCGGGTAAGGGCTGGCTCCCCTCGGGCTGCGCCCGGCAGGGTGGCGCTCAGGCTTTGCTGCGCGTTTGGGACTGGCCTGGCAGCAAGTCCTTGGTGCCTCCTAACCTAGGCTCGTCTGGGGAGGAGGAGGCTGAGGGCAGACTCCTGGCTCACTACAGAGGCTGTAGCAAGCTGGTGTCAGCCTCGTCTCCCAAACAACAAGTGATAGGACATGAAGAAGTGGCTTCAAATTGCATCAGGGAAGGTTTAGGTTGGGTATTAGGAGAAACCTCATTGAAAGGTTTCTCCAACACTAGCCCAGAATGCCCCAGGGAGGTGGCTGAATCCCCATCCTTGGAGAGCTTTCAGGGACAGAGATGTGATGCTCAGGGATGAGGTTTAGCACTGGGCTGGGCAGTTGGATATTGATTGGAGTAGATGATTTTGGAGGTCTTTTTGGACAGAAGCAAGTCTGTGACTCTAAAGCCTGACCCTTGTGCTCCCTCAGCTTCACATCCTAATCCGTGCCTTTTCTCCCTGGCGCAGCTCCGGGAAGGAGAGGAGCCACTGTCTGGCCCAGCCTTTGGTGGACACTGACCCGGGGGAGAAGCTCACCGAGGCTTGCAGGGACTGCAGAGTTCTGTGGGTAATGTCGCCGCTCCTGTGCTGTAACGTTTAAAGATGGCAGCCCCAACGAGTCTCTTCGTGAGCCGAGTGCTGTGCTCCACACCGGGGCAGGGCGGTGCAGGCTGCTTCGTGCAGGCTGCTTCGCCGATGAAACCCAGCACGGCCGAGGCAGTTGCACCTGGTGCGGCAGCTATTTCAGTGCCAGCAGCGTTAAACCTGAGCAGCCAAGCCCTAATCCTGATGTCTGCTAAACCTGTGTCACATGGTGAAACTTGAACGTCCAAACGCGCGGCGGCTGTCGGGGGAAGCTGCCCGGACACGGCGTGCCCCATGCCTCCAGCCCGCCTGGGCTGCACGCAGCTCTGCCGCCCACTCCCCCAGCTGCACCCTAATTCCTGGGGCGGGGGGCCGGTAGCGACAGCTGGCGTGCTCAGGAGGTTTGGACGATGCTGGAAGGTTATTTTAAGGTGTTCACAGAAAGGCAGGAGGCTCCGAGTGAAAGGCGCAGCCGGTGGCTGTGTGCAGGCACCGCAGCACCTCGGCAGAGGACACAGCCAGCCAAGTGGAGAAGCACTGCTAAGCGGTGCCTGTGCCTCGCCAACAGTGCAGGTGGTGCCAGCCCTTGAAACAGCGTGAGATAGGCCTGAGCCTGTCTGGCAAGCACGAGGTACCGAGGGCTTCCCAAGGGCTATGGACATGTCCCCGCCACCCAGGTCACTCCCAAGTGGTGCCTGTACTGATGCTCATCTCCCTTGAGAAGGCTCAGCAGCAAAGACACTTGTTGTGGTTTCAGGTTTGGACATTAGAGAAGCTGCAGGCTGACATCTTAAAACACCACTAATGGAAGAGTTTAAAATAAGAGCTGGCTTAATTTGGCAATGGTGGTTATAGTTATTTCCAACATATTTCATTAGGTCTCCATTAATGCTGTTACTGGAGAGGTACTCCTTGTTCTGTAAAAGCTCTGAGAGGCGCAGCAGAGTACTTGTCCCTTGGTACCTGCTGCCATCCCTTCAGCTCTGGCCAGTCCTGCAGCCAGAGGCAGGGGCTGCAGCAGTGGCACAGCCTGGCTCACCTCACTTTCTCTGTGGCATGTTCTCTAGGAACTGGCCCTTGTCACGAAGAACTTAGCAAGAACAGGAGCTCAGTATATTGTTCATCAACTTCCCCTTCTGGTTTTCTTTCTCCCCACCACACACCGACACCCTTTCCTCTAGCACAATGAAGAGAACATCTGTTGTGCCTGCAAAACCTGCAGTAAGCTTCTCCTTTAAACCCTGCTTCAGAGGAATCCTGCAGTAAAGCTCCAGTAGTTCCACATCCTGTCAGCCTATTCACCTGTGAAAGGCTACAAGCTGGATTTTCCTGCATTGAGAAGAATATTTTGGGTTTTTAGAAGGGGTATTTTTAAATTTTATTTTGTAAATAGGAGACTTGAAGCTGCTGCCAGGTGATGGTCTTCGTTGTGCTTTGGCATGGAATCCTGAAGCTGGAACTCCACAGCTTTCACACGAAGTGCTTTTTAACTCTGGCATTGTGTTGACCTTTGTGTCTGTTTAGATTTCTACAAGTAGGTCCTTCTGGTTGTGTTGAAATTAGCTTGAAAAAGGTTGTGGTCTGAAAACTTACTGCTTTGTAATTAAAGCTGCTCTTACAGTTAAGCTCTGCGTCCTTAGAACACATTAAACAGAAGCATCTGGCCTCTTCACAGACAATTGAGACCAATCTCTGCATTTAGCTGCATCAGTCAGTACCCTGCAATGGCAAAAATTAATGCAGCTTCGAACAAAGGTAGGAAAAGTTTGCAGAGTATCCTCTCAACTTTGATTTCCTCAGAAAGACAAATTAATTATTCCAGGTTTTCTGAATATTTGGACTGTCGCAGTTTTTTTAAGCATAGGTCTCGGCAAATGCAGCATATTTGGATTTGACAGCAGATCTCTGTAATTGGTTATTAAAGGTAAGGAGCATAGAAAAGAGGAGTCCACGGTATTATCTGAAAGCTGACAGCCTGAAACTCTCATGAATAATCTGCACAGTCCTGCAGGAATTTGGTTCTCCTGTTCACTAGGATTTTGCCTTCCTGGCTTTATACAACGTTTACACCAAATGCTTTTCAATGACAAAAGCAGGAGCAGGCTGTTGGGACTTGGCCATCTCTCCTGTTTAACAGCAAATGCTTCTCTCTACTGAGGATAAACTGTTGAATTCAGCTGGGCTGGAGGGTTTTGGTGAGATGCTGAAGGTTTCAATTACTAAATAGTGTTGGCATTTCAGAGACACTGATTGATGGTGGCAGTAATTATGCCTCAGAGCACTGTGGCCCAAACAAACATCCATGGTATAGACAGATAGTATCTATCTAATCATGGCAGATCTCTCTGAGGAGCACAGCTCAAGCCAGCATTTGTCTGTGTGTGACACTGCCTATTCAAATGGAGACACATCCTTTGCTGAAGTTTGTTTAAGATGTAAAACGGCTCTGCTCCCAGGAGCAAGGATATGGGACTGAGCTGTTGCTGCCTGATGGGTGGGAGAAGGAAATGGGATTTCTGGGGCACAGCTCCCTGGTCGGAGGGTGTCCTGCTGCTCCTTGCCCTGCGGGTTTGTGCATCTCAGCAGCTCTGGAGCTCTCACCATTTGATGGAGAGGCATTGCCCAGGGCGTGCACCGGTCTGTCTCTGTCAGCCCATACTTGTGGGTGCCAAGAGCAAGTCCTTGATGGTCAGGTACCTGAATGCTGGGAGTTTCTCCAGAGGTGCCCAACACACTCCTGCTCTGCTGCAGACCTTGTGGCCTTGACGTGGTTCTAAGTGCACTCTGCTGTGTATCTGAAGAGAGGCATGCCCAGTGACAATCCCAACCTTGCCCTCCTGTAAGTACCTGGCTGCACGAATACAGCAGCAAAGGTGAGATGTGCACCATTTAATCTTAGCCCCTATTACACCAGCGTTGCAACACTCCGAGCACAGTACTTTGTATAAAGCCTTGTGCTTAGCCTGCTGCTGCATCACAACATAAAGCCAGCATCGAGCAAATGAATAAATCATCTCATTTGGTTTTGCTACATTTAAAGCAGTGTCTGAACTTAGCTCTTGGTTACTGATAGATTGTTGATCATGCAAGCCAAAGCAGTTCCATGTGTTAGCCACTGTTTTCAGTTCTGTTCCACAACACAGACCTTTCCTTCCTCGTGGCTTCTGGGGACATCTGCTTCTGGACAAAACTCTGTGTGTGCTTGCAACCCCTGCTTGTGTGTGCTAAAACCAGAGGATTTTGTTACCAGTGCAACCAATAAACTCTGGATGCTGAGCTGGCACTTCTGTTCTTCAGCTGGCCCAATTTACATACAGCTACTCCCTTGGCTTCAAATCCATCTCTACAGGGTTCCAGCAGCATGATCATGTCTGTCTGCCTGTCTGTCCATAGGTACTGTATGTCTGTACGTGCTGCAGGGCTGCCAGGATGGCTGCACAGTACATTTTCAACCATCAGCCACTTCTGCTTTGGAGGCAGCACTGGGATCCTGGGAGAGCTTTCTTCAGTACTGAGAAAGTCATTCCAAGGTTGAGCTGTGCAGGCAAACAACACAAACCACTTGTCCCCTCTGTCACACACAAACCACTCATCCCCTGTGTGTCACACACAAACCACTTGTCCCCTCTGTCACACACAAACCACTTGTCCCCTTTCTATCTACTGCCACTGCCAAAGCTCAACACAATGAACTTCACAGAATCATCAAGGTTGGAAAAGACCTTTAAGATCAAGTCCAACTGTAACCCACCACCATGACCACTAAACCATGTCCTGAAGCACCACATCTACAGCTTCTCGAGCACCTCCACCACCTTCCTGGGCAGCCTGTTCCAACCCCTCACCACTCTCGCTAAAGAAGTTTTTCCTCTTGTCCAACCTAAATCTCCCTTGGCACAACTCAAACCCATTTCCTCTTGTCCTGTTGCTGGTTATTCAGGAGAATAGACCAACACCAGCCTCACTCCAAAGTAAAGATGCATCCTAGGTGGTTTGACGAAGTTGTAGGGCTTGATCTGCAAGCTGCACACCTCACCTAGGCTGCTTGGTGTGCACTGGCAAGAGAGAAGGGTCAAAAGCTTGGAAGTGCCTACATGACATTGTAAGAGTGAAACAGAGGGGGAGGGAGGGAAAGGGTGAAGGGAGAAAGGAAGAAGTTGATTTTTCAGTGGAAGTTCCAGCATCAGGCTAAACAAGCCAGTACACAAGTGCAGGAGCCCAGAGCATGAGCAGGCAGGCCACATGCCATGGCTCCTCAGAAGCAGTTTTCCGTGGGTGTTCATGGTTCCTAAGGCAGCAAACAACATCACTGCAAGAGGAAAAGCTACACTGAAACTGACTACCTCAAAACTCTGCAAAGTTTACGCTTCTGGACATCAAAAGGATCCTCACTAAGGCTGCCACAAACTCCTGTGGCCCTTTCTGAAACACAAACAGTAAGCAATAAACCTTCACTGTGATGCTCTCCAGGCTGCCTTGTCACAACCTCCTCCTTGCACACACTGCAGTGAGACCCTGGGAGCCATGAGAACAGCAGCAGAAAGCAGAGCTGCCTGGCAGTTCCAGACTGATGCCAGTGCTTGCTAGATTCAAGACAGCCTTTCAGCTGCCTTCCACACAAGACCTGGTTTCTGTTTGGGCCTGTTGCACTGTGCTGAGTGAATCTCGACCAAAACTACCCCCCCTAAGCTGGCTGTCTCTCAAAGGAGAGCAAAGCTGCCTTGGCTGATGGTAACAGAGCCAGTGGGTGATAGGAGGGTAAGAGGAAGAGCCTTAAACAGAGAGCAAGCTGCCAAGGCAGCAGAGCCAGGGCTGTGCTGCACTGGGAATCCCTGAAAGGCTGAAGCAAAGTATTTCTGAAGAATCAACATGGGGATTGTGGGGGAGGCAAAGAAAATTATTGTGGGGATAAAAAATACTTGTAGAGGTTTGTGAGAGCTCAGAGAACCCAGCACTGAGCAGTGCTTCAAAATTTGCCCCAGTCTGGGATACCCAGACACAGCCAGGCAGTCCAGTGCCTTCCTGCAGATGAACTCCTTCAGCCACCACAGCACAAGAGACCTTTAGAAACACTGAGGATTCATCCCCTGTTGAACCTGCACAGCATGAATCCAGACTGCCTCAAGAGAGGAAGGAGAATCAGAGGCCATCCATGAAGAGAGGAATCAGTAACCCCCCGAGGAGGACATGCTCTGCACTGCCAAGAGAAACCTCAGTTCCAGTCCAGGCCAACACTTGGCCTTACAAATGCTCTCATAACTACCACCCTGCCTCTTTCTCCCGCCAGGGCTGTGTGCAAGGCACAGGTAGGAGGTGGATTTGGTATCACTTTGAGACTCCCAGGCAGAGAGAGGTACAGGGATGGTCAGCTCTGCAAGGACTGTGGTGCAGCTGGGCAACCAAAGGGGATTCTTTCAGCAACTACTTAAGATACTTACCATCATTTAGGCAACTAGAAAAGGCCCTCATGGATTGCTGTGCTACCAATTAGGTTCCACAGTTCTGGCTAACTGAAACTCCAGATGGATGGATGTGTGCATTTCTCCAGCAGAAGGCAAATTTAAGGCAGCCCTTAAAGCTTCTCTTTCCTTTGTCACTTAGCTGTGTCACTGGAACTTTCTGTGGCCAATCTCTGAAGCCAGATGAGGTAAATAATTTATGTAAAAAACAGCTAAACCAACCAACCAAAACCACCCAACCACTAACAACAGAGAAACCCCCAACCAAAACTCCAAAGAAACGGATCCCTTGCAAGGATCCTGATACAGGAAATGCCCCATCTGAACTGCTGTGTCTGTGCCAATGAAATGATGGAGAGACCTGAGATTGGGAATGCCAGGCCCGGTGAAAGCAGCACAGGATAACTGTGTCCCTAGTAAAGGTCTGCTGAGGACACCTGCAGTAGTGTGAGCCCCTGGAATGCCCAAGGCTAACCTTTAAAGCAGTTGTGGTGCAGCCAGAGGCTGGAGCCTGCCTATGTGCTGAGTAGATGGACACCAGTGATTAGCACCTCCAAAATGCCAGCACCAGGATAGGAGGTGTAGATAAATACATGAGAGAGGGGAGCCAGGCTGCAGGGTAGCAAGGTCCTGCTGGGCACTGGTTTGTTCCCACTGCAGCCAGGTGCACACTGCTCAAAGGAAACCTGAGTGGGGAAGACAGGCTTCTACAGCAGGTGCTGTGAAAGGCAACAGTGCAAGGGAGAGTTTGTGGCTGACAGGAGAGGCAGGCTCTGGAATGCTCAGTATCTACACCAGCTGGGTGCTGAGCATCTACCATGGCTACCCCAGCACAGGTCAAGACCACTGAAGCACCAGCACCAGGCAGCAAGACAGACCTGAAGAGAAAACAGGGAACAAAAGCAAGGAAGAGCCTGGCTGCATTGCAGAAAACACAGCTGAGCCCATGTGAGGCAGGGTGGGAAGCAAAGCCTACTTTTCTGCTCACGGGAGCAGCTGTAGTGAGCTGAAGCAGAGGCAAGAGGCAGGCTGTGGTGTGCCTGACAGCCCAGCCACACTGCACAGCACAGCCTCTCCTGACACAGGCAGGCCACTGATGGGCTCACCTCAGCTGCCACCTGTGCACTGCAGAGGAGGTCCTCCCATGGGCACAAATGGTGTGGTCACCTCTAGTGAGAGGGCCCAGCTTTCCCCAGGATGGGAAACACCTAGCAAAATGCCTTAACAAGTCACTGCAGTTAGCAGAACACCACCACTGCTCCCGAGAGGTTTGCATCAGGCTGGTGAAACGCCTTAGTTATGGCTCCTCGTCTCCAGGATGGACTTTAGAGGTCTGGTGGCCTCAGAGAGCATAAGGGGCTCCAAAAGCAGCCACAATGTAAATAAGAATTAGTGACCTCATTTTCACTGGCATTCTTTATAGTTGGTGATCTTGTCACCAGCTTAACTCTCCCCCAACTCTAAAAGGATGGCAGTTTCACTCCATTATCACCCTGGTCTGGTTCTCCTTCAGCAGAAGCATGACAGAAGGAGAAAACAAGGGAGAAGAAAGCTCAAGAGTCTAAGCAATGCAGAAGATGAAGGCTGCTAAAAGAGAGCTGGGCAGTTCCTGCACCACTGCTTGTGAAATTTGTTGCCCACCACCTCCATCTGCTGAGAGCTACTGTCTGGAGCAGCAGGAAGAGGTCAAACACTGCTCCTGGACTGACAGAACAGCCTGAACCAGAGCAGCAGCAGCTTTAGAGAACACATCCAGATGTTAGTGTGGTGGTTAAAAGATCTGGTGACTTCTGCCAGCTCTGCTGGCCACTGACTGCCACAGGAGAAGCCACAAGCTTGGGCAAATAGCTTCTAAAACTAGAAAGTCAGGAGTTGCCAGGACTTGCCTGCTGATACCTGAGTTCACATGAACTCAACAAGACTTGGGTCTGTGCAAATGCAATTAAGGCTTTATGGGGGAAAACTGCCAGTGTGCAGGTGCTGATGAAAAATGACACAGACATTTGACATCTACACACGTGCTACCATGTGCTCCTGGACCAACCTTCACCTGGACAGCACAAACACTGAGCAGTCTTGGAAGGAGCAGGAGCACAAGAGATCAGTTCTTTGATTTCCAGATTGAGATCAGGTGATTGCAGAACAGTTTATAGAGGTGAACAGCAAATAAGAATGAGCAAAGTGATCTCTTTGTGTCCCTTCCCACCCCTAACATCCTGTGATCCTGTGCAAGTGTGAAACCCTGCATGGCTGCTACCAGCTTAATTCCCATCTTAGGCAGAAAAGTAAAGCCTACAGCTCAGGGTGTCTCAGCATTTAAGGAGAGGTTTTGGTTCCTAATAACCCCCTGCCACCTTGGAAAGTTCAGAGAGTTCCTCTTGTCCTGCTTGTAGATGAAAGTATGGCTAACCCTAATTGCATGGCACTGATGAAGTTTTGTGCTCACCAAACTTGAGACTCCCACTACAGATCTTCCTGCAGTGGTGTTTGGGTATGCTGCACGGTGAGGCAGAAAACATCACATTTCAGGTGCTGGCAGGTGTGACAAATAGGCACTGAAGTGGCCTTGAGCACTGTGATGCAGGAATGGAGAGGAAATTGAAGCATTCAATATTCTGAGGTGCCTGAGCCCTCTGCAGATAGCTCTTGGATCCTGGTTAGTAATCCAGGAAAAAAAAACAAACAAACAAACCAATCACAAAAAACCAACCCAAGGCATCCAGTCCTGCTGGGGTTTGTCCTGTCTGGTTTGGGTTTTACACTGGCAAAAGTATTTATTTTAATGCATGCAGTCCAGTGGGCATCGGAGTAACATGGACATTAGCTTGCTGCTGTTAGGTTAGGAGTGCATCTCTGAAGTGAATGCAAGATTCAGCAGGGCCCTGGTGCAGTGCCAAACCTCCCATGGCAGGAGCTTACCAAACATCTCTGTTAATTAGGAGCTCTGTGGAATTTAATTCAAGGTTGCTGACAGACAGGCTTGTGATCAGGAGTATTTTAAACTTGTGACTGACAGGAGCAGCAGTGCTCCAGCCTGTTGCCTTAGCTGGACTCCGTGTCCTGCTCATCTGGGTGCTGCACCATTTCATTAAACCAGCTGGTGCTGAATGACTCCTCAAACAAATGCAGATAGGTTTGCATGCCTTCCTCTTCGTAGAGGCCTGCATTTGATAGCTGCATAGGAGTCAGAATGCAGAAAGGGCACTGGGTGCTTTGGGCTTTGTGCCTGCTTGCATTGGTGTAGAGCAATCAATTGAGAGAAGAGATGTCCTGCAGACATTTGTGTGTGGTATAACCCACCCAGATGTTCCCTGGTGAGGGCAGCATCAGCAGGTGTCTGATCATTAGGTGCCGTCGGCACATGCAGAGTGCATTTCACTGCAGCCAGGCTACAGAGGGCTCATCTGCTTCATCTGAGAGCCTCTCTGGTTTAGATTTTTTGTGCATGTGGAGATGTTCAGATTCTGAAACAAAGCTGAGCGTGAAGAAAGTCCCAAAAGACTGCAACTGGAGATGGTCAGGCACGTGAGTCATAGCAAAAACTCCTCATTTCTTAACATGGACCTCCCCAGCCTTCCAAGAATAAATCTGTGTCCTTACACAGGATGGGCTGTGTGGGGTGCAGGTGGGAGCAGACTTGTGTAGCACAGAACGGCTCGGAACAAGATGTTGGCTGTGACTCAGGGATGTACACAGGTGGCACCCTGCAAAGGTCAATAGCCAAACACTTTGTTCCACTACGGGCAGTTAAAAATAGGCTGTGCAAGTGTGGCTTCTATAAACTGGTGATGTACAGTAGCCTTGGAAGGTCAATAAAGCAAAAAAGATGATTTAATTACCTACAATTGACTTGACCTGCACAGGAGGAAAATATGAACCAGAAAGAGCTGCGTGGTTTATGATAGGAATGAAGTGGTGCTTGGGAGCAAGGCCTACAATCTCTATTGATTTTGTGAATAATGGTGCCTTCAATTGTTTTATCTGCCTTCCCACACATTCAGCCATCCCCTACAAATTAAATATAATTATTGTTTAAACAGAACCTGAGCACGTCCTCAAGCAAAACAATTTAACTAGCAACAGCACAGCAACTGGGTAGCTCCCTGCAGCAGTGCACAGAAGCTGTCCAGAATTAGATTGTGTCCCACCTGCTGCACAACTGCACTCTGCTGCTCTCCTTCTGTGGGCAGGCGCAGCCAAGGCAGCCACGGGACAACAGGGAGCCTGTGCTTGAATTCCTGTCTCTGCCCCATAGCCAACACTGCCCTAGGATCAAGCCTGCAGCCAGCCAAGGCGCTGCGCAGCCTGATGCCCTTCCCTTGAGGAGCAGAGAGCCAGGACAGGACCATGTCCCTCCTCACCAAGGAAGAGCTGCATTAAACACACAGAAGAAAAAGAACACACAGGGAATTGTTGTGTTGGGAGAAGCCAGGACATCCACACACACCTGTGGTCAGTTTTGGGCCCGTCACTACAGGAAAGACCAGGGAAGGGCAACAAAATTGGTGAAGGGTCTAAAGCAAAAGTCTTTTGGGAGCAGCTGAGGGAACTGGAGTTGTTTGGCCTGGGGAAAAGGAGGCTGAGGGGAGGCCTCCTTGCTCTTTACAGCTGCCTGGAAGGAGGCTGGAGCCAGCTGGGGCTTGGTCTCTTCTCCCAAGCAGCAAGTGGCAGGAGAGGAAACAACCTTAAGTTGCAGCAGTAGAGGTTTAGTCTGGACATTAGGAAAATTATCTTTGCTCAAAGAGCCGTCAGGCCCTGGCACAGGCTGCCCAGGGAAGTGGTTGAATCATCATCCCTGGAGGTATCTAAAAGCCCTGTAGATGTGGAGCTGAGGGATATGGTTTAGCAGTGGATTTGGCTGTGCTGGGTTAACAGCTGGACTCAGTGATCTAAAAGGTCTTCTCCAGCCTAAACAGTGCTGTGCTTCTGTCACATTGCAGGCTCTGTGCAGTGCAGGTGACAACACTGAGCACATGCTGCAGCTTGGCTGAAGGCAGCCACCTGTCATAGCTGGGCTTGTCTGCACCTGGGCCAAAGTGCTAAAATCAACTTTCTTTTGAGATATTCCTCATGCCCCTTGCAATGGAAATGGAATATCAGTGCTAATACAACGATGCACCACAGCAGCCATGGCATTCTGTTAGGGTTGCAGAGTCACAGACAAGATCTGGACTCAGCAGCTGCCCAGCAGCTATGCCAGTCCTGGATGCCCACTGAGAAGACTGACTCATAATGTCATGCTGCAGCATTCTCTTCTTGTTACATTCTCCATGCAGCGTAACATTTTACAAATGCTGGCTCTTACATGGGCAGGGACACCTTTCAGGTCTAGAAGTTCATGATGTACTTGGCACTTGTGTTTGAAGCAAAGATTTAAAGCTGGTAAAGAGTTTCACCCTGTGCTTAAGCCATCACAGAACAGGGTTATCAATATGCAGAGACTGCAGGGAGTAAAACCAGAGAGAGACCATTCAGCCAATAAAGCTGCATCAGATGTGATCTTGGGATCCAAGAGGAGAAAGTGAGAACCACACTGAATGAGAACCAGCAGCAAAAAAGTGCTCCACAGCAAGAGAACAGGACACCAAAGCAGAGGAACTCTACAACTACCTGAAGGGAAGCTGCAGTAAGGTGGGGGTCAGGCTCTTCTCCCAGGCAACTTGTACGAAAAGAGAGGGCATGGCCTGAAGCTGTGCCAAGGCAGGGTTAGGGAGGATGTTAGGAAGCAATTCCTGATGGAAAGGGTAATTAGACACTGGGGTGGACTGCCCAGGCAGGTGCTGGAGTCACCATCCCTGGAGGTGTTTAAGGAAAGATTGGATGTGGCACTGAGTGCCATGGTCTGGTCGATGTGGTTGTGTTAGGACACAGGCTGGACTTGATGGTCTCAGAGCTCTATTCCAGCCTCAATAATTCTGTGATGAACATCAGGGATGCAATAAGCTGTGTGCAGACACCAACTGAAGCTGACCTACCTGCCACTTCACTTTCTGCAAATGGTATGTAGGTGTCTGTTGGTCCCTGCCTCTGTGCCATCTGGGACATCTTCCCACTTTAGGTTTCTAGACTGAGACACCGAGTTAGTCTCTGGAACAGCTGCCCAGATGGCTGCTCCCAGGGCTTTCAGCAGGCATGAGTCAGCTAGTGGCCGTGAGGATGAGGAAAATAGAGCTTGATGTTGATGTTCTTAAACTGAGTACATCCAACAGTCATCACTAACAGAGCATGAGCTGTCTAATACATCACAGAAATGCAGGCTTGAGAAGAGAAAACAGAGAGGGTATGTTTTAAAAGGTTGCATGGGATGACTTGGGAGCTACATCTGCCTGATCTCAGTGGTATGAGAGTCTTCAGAAGACAGTGGGAAGGGCTTCACTGAATGCCAATGCAAACAAAAAGAACAGCACTACGACAGAGCAAGGCAGCTTTTGCCACACCTGTACACTTCCTGAAGCAGAAACAGAAGAGAAACCCAAAGAGAAAAGCAAACCAGAAGGAGACTCCACAGCTTTCTGTAGGCACAGGAGCAAAGGGCCAGAGCTGCCGTGTCTGCTGTGCTGCCCCAGTGCAGCTGTGAATGCCTGCAGTCCTGCCAGCTAGCTGCAGGGCCATGGAGTGAGGGAAGGGAGCCTTGGTCACCGTGCTGCAGTTATCTGCAACTCCTCAAACACTGTCACCAAAGCCCTCACCTCCTCCAGAACTCTCCAAGCTGCTCATTCCAACACAAGAGCACAATACAGCAATAAACGTTCCAAGTCTGCCAGGACAGCAAACAGAGGAGCAGAAAGAGCTGCACTGAAAGTGCTTCTCTCTTCAATGGTTCTGTGCTGCTTCCCAAGCCAGCAGTGGCAGTGTGCCCTTGAGCCTAAGGAAGTTTGCATGTAAAGAGAATAAAATGCAAGGCAAAGACAAGACTCTGCCATGGCACAGTCTGACTCTGCTTTAATATGCTGCAGCAACTTCAAGCAGCTCTGAAGTTTCCTGAGTCTCTGCCTCCTCACAGTTAAGGAAGGACTTGGCCCTTACAGCCTGCACTAGGAGAAAGCCTTTCAGCTGCTTTTGGGGCTGTTTCAAAAGCCTGGCACTTCTCTCTTTCATTCCCACTCCAGCTGAAATTTGGATATCCTTTTTAATTTCTTTCCAGCAGGCAAAACTTTAGAGAATAAATAAAAGGAGGATGAAAAGCTCTTCATGGTCAGCTTTTTAATTTAAAGATTTCTGTCTTTGCAGTTTCTTGTGGGGCTTTTTGTAATTCCTTGAACACTTGGGACCAGTAGAAAATGTGCCATGTTAGTGTCTTTTTTTCCTGAAACCACAGCAGGAAATATCCAGCCCTTTTGCATAAACAAGCTGAGAAAAGACTTTATTTGCTTTGCCATGACTGAAGCAAAATTGCTTGCACCACTGGATCACAACTTCATTTTAAAGGGGTGCTCTTAACAAGTGCAAAGTAGGAGTCAGACTGTATAGACATACCAGGGGCCACAGAGCAGAATCCACAGAAGAATTAACTTAAGAGAGCTCCCTCCTGCTTTGTGGCTATCTTAGCCTGAATATTCTTCCTCCTCAGACTAATTCTCTCTGCAAACTTTTTGACATCAGCGCCTTTGAGATGAAGACCATATCACTGGTGATCCCCTGCATTCCAGCCCTTACCCCAGCCCTGCTGCTCTGCCCAGCTGTGCTCCAGCCCTTATCCCAGCCCTGCTGCTCTGCCCAGAGATGCTCCAGCCCTTTCCCCAGCCTTGGGTGCTTTCCTGCCTCACTTCATTAAATGCCCCAAGGAGAGCATTAGTTGCAACGGGCAGGTAGGGAAGAGAATGTGAAATGAAGTCTTATTTCTGAATTCCCTGACCAATCTTGTTCAAACAGAAATAAAGAGTGTGGAAAAAATCCAAACAAGAGTAGGAGAACCCAGTTTTCTCTGCTTATTCAAAGGATAATGATGTCCTAAGGGAACCAATAAAAGCAAATGAAATTGTACAAAGGACACCTCCAGTGCATCCACTGAATCTTGTAGGAAAACACAACAACCAGAATCAATAATAAAAACCTATTCCAAGGATGCTAAATAAAGGGAGGTGGAATGCACAGACTGTAGGCTGACTTCCAGGGTTTCAAAATCATTACTCGTGACCCAGGTTGAGATTCAGCAGAGATGTTTCCCCAGTGCTTACCTCTCCTCCCATGCACCCTAAGGTTATAACAATTACCACATGAGCAAGCAGGGCACACTCCCTGCTCACTGCCATCCTGCACTTGCCCAGCAGCTGTGCATGTGTTTCTGGAGGTCAGCCCACGTGCTGCTGGCTGCCACTGGCACAGATGGCAGCTCTTATGGTGTAAGAGGAACAGCAAAACCAAAGCCTGAGGTCAGGACAGTGTGCACAGCCCCTCACAAACACAGCAGCTAGAGCACAGGAGCACTCCAGGCTCAGCCTGACTGCTGCATGGAGTAGGCATGATGGGCATTCCTTATATTCTACTCATTTGCAAGGGACAACAAGATTTGCAGCACATCAGTATTGTGTAACAGAGCAGTTACACCCTCTGTTGGAACCAAGCACAACAAAAAGAGTCTCAATGGGTTTTGCATAAATCTGGGAAGAACAGGACAGGGAAGTCTCAGAGTGAACTGGAAGGAAACTTGAATGGCTCCAGATAAGACACGTGTTGAAAGCAGCCTGCTTGAGCTGCTCTAGTCCTGATTCTGTGATTCTGGCCAGGGCCTTTGCCTTTCAGCTTGGGCCCTGTCAGGGACTGCTCTTTTGGAGCTAAGGACAGGTTCTCTCAGTGTCTGCTCCCAGCAGCACTGCTGTTCAGAGCTGGTTCCAAGGGCTGGGCTGCACAGCAAGGGCACTGCTAACTCTTGTGGGCCATGCAGGGGCTGCAGAGGAAAAGGGCACATCTGTGGGGAGAAGCAGGCAGGACAGGTGACCCTGACCAACAAGGGATTCCATCCCATGCACGTCACATCCAGTACAAACCTGAGGGATCACCAGGGACAAGTCTCTTCTTCACTGACCAGGGTCCAAGGAGGACCCTGTCCATCCTGCCTTTGATCCTGATCCATCAGTTCCTGAATCCAGTACCCATCTGCCACTGAGCCCAGTCTGGGACTTCCCTGGTGCCTGCCACAGCATCAGTGGTGCCATCAGGGGCTGGGTTGCATAGTGGGTTTGTAGAGCTTTGTCTCCAGTGCACTGTTATTGCTGGCATTAAAGCTGGTTTAGTTGCCTTTTCCAGCCCATCAGTCTTATTCCCTTTGGGAAGGGAGAGAGGTTAAGTGTCTGGCACCTGTCTAGTGGCCTGCCCAGCCCTAACTCTAAAAAAAAAAAAAAAAAAAAAGCCAAAAGCAAACCCCAGAAAACAGACACACTGCCAGCCCAGCACTTAGGTCCATAAAGCACCCCCCAGTCACTGCTAAGCACAGGACACCTCTCTCTTCTGAGAGATATTTACAGCTGACAGTCCAGCTGTATCCAAGTCCCAGGACATTTCATACTTGCATTTCCACCTTCTCTTTTTCCCTTGAGTTGTGCTTTATCACACAGGTGCACCACTGCAGGGATAGTCTGACCTCTGCCTTCTCCTAAAGTCCCAGATGAATTCCCACTTGCTGTAAATGATCCAAGTTTCATGGACTAATGACAGTTTGGAATACTTTTTTCCCTCCCTTTACTTCAGCCTTACCATTAAGACTAACAATTTCAGTGAGCTAAGAGAAGGAGTCTCACTCAAGGTGATTTACACAGGTGATGGGGCCATGGTAAGAAGTGGGGAAAGACTCCTGGAAATTTTGTGTAGCTTAACCATTAAAGAGATTTACACCAAGGCCTGTAAGTGAAAGGGGAGCATTGCCAAAGAGCTCAATAAAATACTTTGCCCCATAAATTCAGCCCAACTCTTAGCTTAAAACCTGATTAAAAGCTGGAAGGAACCTGCTTTGTTACCAGAGATGTGCTATGCCCCCAGCCCAGCATCCCAAGAGACTGCCTGTAAAAATCACCCAGGACAGCAACACTGCTAGGGAAGCTTCAGCACCGCTGCCACTGCAACGCTCTTCCATCAGGTCACACTCAGCTGAGGCATGAGAGCAGAGGTGTTTCTACCTGTGCCAAAGTTCTTTAGGGCAAGAGTAGAACCTTCTGTGTTTGTGTAGCTGATCTGTACCTAACCTGGCCAGGAGAGGACCAATCAAACGTGGGTGTGCCCTTCCAAGGCTTGGGGCTGAGCTGCTTCCAGGACCAGCTTTAGTTACAGCCTCATTTACACCAAGTCTGCATTTTTAGATCCCACCTCCTACCAGCTTTGCTCTTTGAGGAGAGCCTCAGGAGGCAGTAATCAGATCTGGAGCCAGGGTCAAAGCTTGGTGCTATGGCTGGACCAGGACTCAGGTCTGGAATTTGAGAGCACTGTCATCTGATATGCTTCACAACAAAAAAGTCAAGACAAACCAACAGGAAGAGCCCAGGAGGTTTTCTGTTGCTGAGTGTGTCAGAGCATCATTATTTGTTTAGTGCTAGGGCTGGGCTTAGGGTTGTAAAACAGAAGTGTTTTGACCTTTCCATCAAGGTCACTGCAGCCCACCCAGATCCAGAAAACAGGTGCCATGCAGTTTTGGACTTCCCCCAGAATCTAAAGTGTAGGGACAGATGTGGATGTGCCCTCATCTTCATGAGCAAAGGCCAAGTGAAGGGACAAACCTCGTCCAGGGCACCCCACTGAGAAAATCCTACCAGGAAAAAAAACAAGGAGCAACATGCTGGCCAGGAAAAGATCCTGTTGGTAGCTTGGGGGGTTGTGCTGTAGGTGTTCACACATCTCTGCTGTCTGAGGGCAGCAGGTTGCCACTGTCTTGACCTCACTGAGCCGAATTTGTTACCCTCCAAACAGAAATACATGGAAAGAAACTAACAGGATCACAGAATCACAGAACAGTTTTGCTTGGAACAGACCTGTAACTCAAGTCCAACCATTCTCGAGCCCTACCAAGGCTGTTACTAAACCATGGCCCTCAGCACCACACCTCCCTGGGAGTGCTTTATGACCCTTCCAGTAAAGAAGGGTCACCACCCCTGAATGGTGGCCAGGCTATCTTGCTGACCACTGCAGATAAGCTGGTTCAGGACACAGCCTTGGAGCTCTGCTCCACCA
Organism: Psilopogon haemacephalus; assembly: GCA_013396835.1. Lineage (NCBI taxonomy): Eukaryota > Metazoa > Chordata > Aves > Piciformes > Megalaimidae > Psilopogon > Psilopogon haemacephalus. Next base: position 294,537 of record VWZI01020810.1, on the reverse strand, counting down.
TCACAGCCTTGAGCTGCCACAGCCGTGTGTACTAAGCAGCTGCAGGCCGTACAGAAATCCCTGTGCCCCCACTCTGGCTACTCAACGTACAAACACCACTGGCAGCCTTCACAGGCTTGCCCTTGGGAGGAGGCAGATCCCAGCCCTCTGTCTGCTCAGCCTTTGCTCAGTGCCACTTTGAGCACTCTGAGGTCCAGCTCCCAGTTTCCGAGCTTTTGCAGTACATACTGGACAGACTCAACACCCAGCTGTGTCACAACCTCCAGATCTCAGCACAGTCAACAAAAAATCACAGGGAGCCACCACTGCATCCAGGGAGTCAGCCCACAAGTTCTGTTGTCAGTCTTGTGTCTCCATCACAGTGCACCCCCCTCTGCCCAAACACAGCTGCTATCTCTTGCCCTCTAGAACACCTCTCAGCTCCCCAGTGGCATTCTGAATGAAATAGCCACTGAAGATAACCCTGGAATGTTTGCCGATTTTTTGCTCTCCTTTTGGGTCAGAATTCCAGGTTTTAGCAAAAACATTCCCACTGTAAATCCCAAGAGCTGCTGTCCCAGCGCTGTATGCTTTTTCAAGGGAATGTAGGCAGAATTGCATCCATTTCCCCGGTCTCACACACAATATGTACAGGCAACTTTCAGATCAGCACAGTATGGTTTTCTATCCCCTGTCAGTGTGGGTCGAGGGAACCAAAAGAGATCATGCCCTGAGAAGCAGCTTTCAGGACACTTCACTGGAAGCACTGCAGAGCCTGTTGCTCACACATCCCCCCCAGCTGCGGTGCTGACTGCACACTGCAAGCTCCCACACCTCACAGGCCTGGTCCCAAGAGACTGAGAGTCAGAAGTGGTAAGATGTGTTCAGAGGGGATTGCAAATGTCAGGTTTGCTGCTGACTCTTTCGCACCCGGTGCTGCTCATCACACCTTCTGCACAATCCTTAGCTTTCAGGTTTGCAGAGCAATTTCAGCCTCCAGTACCTCACTTGCTAGGTAGTTCTCTTACTTTCAGCATGGTGGGAAAGAGAGAAAATCGATTCATAAAGAAGCGGTTTGCTTTCTCCCAGATCTTCTCTCCAAAGTGAAGCTATTCCAGCTCGCTGCATCCTGATGCCTGCCGTTGTGGTCCACAGCGCTTGTTTCACGACGCTTTTTTGTGTGGTCGGATTTTTGCTTGCTTGCTTGTTTGTGTCTTCTGCCCGCACCGTGTCTGCCAGCCCCCGGCTGCCCTCCGCAGCGCTTCCGCTCCAGCTCCAGGCCAGCGCAGCAGCGGCAGTGTGCGCTGGGGCCAGCAGGTGGCAGGCTCGGCCGCTCCGCTCCCCGGCCGCAGGCAGCGGCAGGCAGCGGCAGGCAGCGGCAGGCAGCGGCAGGCAGCGGCAGGCAGCGGCAGGCAGCGGCAGGCGGGCTGCAGGCAGCGGCAGGCAGGCTGCAGGCAGGCTGCAGGCAGCGGCAGGGCCCCGGGGGGCTCCCGGCAGCACAGCTCTGCACGCAGCTCTTTTACGGGCCCTGCATGCACCCACTCGAAAATTAAACTTGCCCTGATGCCTGGGCTGGGTTTGGGCTTTGGTTGTAGGATTTCTCTGCTTTGTCCTGCAGGTTGTTGGGGTTTTTTTCATTTCTTTTTGTTTCACACTGATGTTTTGCAGAAATTTTTTAAATTGTGGGAAGCAGAGATAAGCTGGAATGAGCTCCTTGGGATAGATACTCGGGAAGGTTTGGAAATTTGGAATTCCAGCCCTGTATCTGCAGTTCAGGACGTCATTGCTAAGAGCAAAAAGAGCTCTTCTATCCCTGCCTCTTCAGAATCCGTGGCCACACAAGATATATTCCTGCTGTCAAGCACTTACATGTAACAATTCCTCCCTCTCCCACCTGTATGAAAGGCAGCAGCAGTACAAGTACACGCCAAGCAAATTTAAACCAACTAATTCCAACATGAACCACTCTTGAGTGGTTTCAGTGTAATAATTTTGACAGAAATCTGTAGTGTGTACAGAATTCAGTCATTCTAAATTCCTAACTCTGTGCATTTGCAGAACCAAAAGGGGCTTGAGGTAATGTGCACTGCAATTTGCACCTGCAGTCTGTGGTTTACTCCCGTGAGTAAGCAGTCAAATGCTGCCAGCAACACAACCAAAGGGTGCTTCTCTTTCCCTGGTAGGCAAGGCCAGTCTCAGCTCATCTGCTGGGGCTCCTTCAGCTTAGGAATTTTTGGGTGCATTTATAAAAGTTTTCACAGTGAGCAGGCAGCCTTTTCTCTCCTACCTGTATTAAAGGAGCCTGGTCAGATCCTGTTCACTTTCTGACCACAGAGCAACCTAAAAGTGTGAAACAATCAATAACTACCTCACACATCCTCTGTGTCACGTTGATGCTACAGCCAGAAGGACTTGGTTATTTCAAAACTCATGTTAAGGAAATGAGAACCTGTTCTGGGTTGTTAGTGAAGGTTTCTTACCTGAAATTATCTCATTTGCTGCCTTCTGCCCTCCAGGAGCAGTTCAAATTCCACTTTTTCTACACTGGAAGTAGCAGCTGCTTCATCCCTGTAGTGAAAGAAAAGGCAGCACTTGGACACTACAGCACAGCACACACAGAGCTGATCTCAGCACAGCATGGACCAAGAAAGGCCTTCTGACATGGGGAAGCCAAGAGATGTCTTTAGAGCAGCAGGTCCATTTGGTCTCAGCTTGTAAGGGCAGCTCCCAGAGCATGCAGCAGTGACAGAACCACGGCTGTGAGATCCATGTGCTAGAGCCACAGGCTCCTTCTGGGGTCTGGGCACCCAGCCCAGTCTCTCCCTACCCCCAAGATCCTCAGCACCCACTAGGAAGAGTGTGTGCTCCCCTAAGGTTCTCCTTGCACCTCCTTGGATTATTTAATCCCTAGAAGTCTGCCTGGCAAGGGACAGGAGCTGAAACACACTGCTCAGTCACTGAGACCATCACCAGCAACTACTGCCACAGACTATCTCCAGAAGTCCACATTTCAAAACGCCTTTGGAAGTCAGTGTGCTCTGAGTTGAAACAGATGAAGTGCAACCAGAGATGTAAACCCCTTTGTACTGCTAGGCAGCATTAACAGAGTGAAGTGAGGAAGGGATTTAAAGACCCCCAAGGTAAGGACAATTGACATGGAGACAATTACAGTGATGGACAGCAGTAAAAGGTCTGCACCAGCCTAATGCTGTAAACACTAGCAAAGGGATTTTCCACTGCTCCAGCTACTATCAAGTACTGCTCCTCAGTTTCTGAGCACGCCTGGTACTCAGAATGGCAGCTGATGACACAGTCCTGTCTCTCTGTAACACACTTCTCATTCTCTGATTTCTCTTTCATGACCTCTTTTTTTCCTTATTGCCTTACCGTTACTCACCCTCTTCTCTCTGACTGCTCTTGCCCAGTGTTTCCTCCCCTGTTTCTTCAGGTCCTTATGAGTTTGGTGTATCATAACAGCGGGGGAAGAGAGGAATCTTCTCTGAAGCAGCATTTAACAAAGAGTAAAAGAGAAGCAGCAGGGCCCAGTGTCATTACCCACTTACATTCTGCTGTCAGTGTGTGAGCTGGCTTGCCCGAGCTCACAGCTGTCCCTAAAGGTAGAAGCCAGCTTTCTGCCTCCTCACATTAAAGCCCAGCCTAACCTCTGTTGTGAGGTACCTCAGCAGACTATGAAGTCTGCTCCTCTCCAGTAGGAGCTTTCAGGAACAGGCTCTTCTGTGGAGTTAGAAAAGGAAAGATTACACGTGGGTGCAGACAGCTGACACAGCAGAAGCACTCTGGCCTTTGTTAAAGCAGAGTGGGTGAGCTTGCAGCACAAGAGAACAGGTAAATAAGATCCAGATGTGGAGATATGTGTGAATAAAAGGATATAAGTAAAAAATAAATACACTGCCAATATTTTGCACATGGAGGAGCTGTGATTTAAAACCAGGTTCTATTTTTCAAATGTTTTAATGATGACAAGTATAATTTGGGTCAAGTTTGAGTCATGCCTGGGTAACAGTCCTGGACATAAAAACAAGTGAGAAATGGAGGCTGAGTTTAGCAGAGGCACAGAGAAGGTCCCTGTGCTGCCTCCAGCTAGCAGGACAGCTCATGGCAGCTCATCTGGACAGCTCCAAGGGCTTGGGTTAACTGGCACCTAAATGCAGTTAAAGAACAACAGACCGTGAGTTATGAGGAGCCACATTCTCACTGCCTGCCCTCACTACTAGGAAACAAAACCAGAGTCTGGAAATTAGAAAGAATTTCTAGATAGCTGTGTGCATACAAACACTCTGCCTGCCTCATTGTTCATCTGGGTGTGTTCTCCCAGCCTTTGCCTCCATCTTTTCTGGCCTCCCAGATGTGCCATTTGCCTTGGCTGATTCAGTGTCTTGTCTTGGATGCTCCTCTGGGACAAATGCTCTCTGGCAGCTTGCTGTGCCCATATCTCCCAGCCTTCCTTCAGACCCTCAGCAAAAGCTGCATTACCTGGTCCAAAGGTTCCCTGGGATTCCTCTCAGACCAGATGGCATTTTGCTGTGGCTCTTTTCACCAAGAGAGAGGAGGTGACTGCTCGCTTAGAAGCATCTGTTAGCTCCACTGTCCTTACCACTTATCTCAGTCAATAACCTATGCTGGGTACCACAGCTCCAGGGAGCTTCCACAGCTGTCCCAAATGCAGGAAATTTCAGGTCAGCAACCCATCCAGATTCAGTAGCTGGTTCTGTTCTGATGAAACCTCTGTTACAAACCCAGAAGCCCTTGGCTGAGCTTTGGGCACCTGCCACGTGTGTCCGGCTGCTAGGGGTAGAAACATACTTCATGCATGTTGCAATAGATAACCAACACCACCACAGCTCAATGTCCAGAACAGCTCCACGGTAGGAAGCTGCTTCACTCTTCTGATGAGTCCTTCAGGATTTTACTGTCAGATTTCATCCAGTCTTCCCTCTGTAATGGGTTGAGGAATTCCCCACACACACTATTAAAATTTACCACAGCAGCTCAGATGGCTTGGAGGTCAGAGAAAGCTCCATTTACAGCAAAGCTAAACTTAGAAGCATATATGTACAGTACATTTACAGGTATTTACAATTTATAAATAATGCAGAAATGCAGATCCCCTCCTGGACAAACAAAAGAAGGCCAGAAGCAGCTCAGCAGCTCTCTCTCTCCAACAGCAAAGCTTCCACGTTACCTGGCTGGCCAAGGTTAGTGGAGAGGTTAGAGCAGAGATCTGAAGGGAGCAAGCACTCAGAAGCAAGAGAGGACAAACTGTTTACACTTTGGCTTCTTATCCCTTTTAGCAAACCAGTGAATGGTGCAGACTGTGTCACTATTTTCTTTTTACCACGAGTGATCTAATTTCTATCCAATTGCCTCAAACCAGCACACAGGCTTTCACAGGTCTCTCAGAAGCCTGTGCTGGGGTTACACAGGCATGCTGTATGCCAGCTGAACTGCTGGGAGGAGGGTTACAGGTATGATGGGCTACTCTGGCAAAAACTACTGGCATTATCTTCTGAAGAGTCATCCCCTTTACTATCAGCTCGTGTTGCTCCAAGGGAGCAGAGAGCAACAGCACAGTAAGATAAAAGAACCTCTTTGCATTTCATTCAGCTGTGCCACAGCAGCCAGAGCAGCAGAGGATTCATTGTTTAGGAGCACTGGCCATCAAAAGCAGATGAGAGGAGGTAACTTGTGCCTGCAGATGGTTCAGTGACTGCAATGTTTGGCTTGGGTTTTAGTGCAGGACTATCAAAAGCTGTTAGTGCACTGCTGAATGGCCTCCTGCCTACAGTCGGGGAGTTGCTTTCAACACTGAGGACTACTGCAGAGTTGTATTTGGAGTCTCATTAGGCAGTCACGAATGGCACTAGCTAAGTGTCTCTGCCCTGAAAGCAACTGCAGGATAAACCACAGTCAGCCCTCCTAGGTGAGAAACTGCAGCAGCACAGGAGAGGCTGCTGTGTGCCACCAGCCTGTGCAAGGTGTGCCAGATGTGACACTGCAGGAGAGGCACAGGAAGAAATAAAAAGGCATCGTGGCTGCAAGAGCCTTACACGTGGCACTGTCTCTGCTGTGAGAGGGAGGAATTTCCCTCCCCTGCCATGCAGGCACATCCAGCTGCACAAACCCCCTGCTTTAAGCCAAGCAGTCCAGCCAGTGCCGCCTTTTCTGAGGTGGCAGGCCCTTAGAAGTTCCAGTACTGGAAAGCTCTGATATTCCAACACTGTAAATGCAAACCAACTTACAAGCAGCAGATTTTCCCAGCCACTCTCAATGATCCCTGGAAAGAAATGTATTAACCTCAGGCCAGCAGGTCAGAAGCCACTGAACAGGAGCATTTGGCATAAGCAGGGGGCTGCATTCAAACCCTCCCCACTCACACAGGGCTGCTAAAAGCAGCTTGCAGAACGTAAAGCCCCCCAGCTTCTGTGAAAGGAAGGAAAGCTGAGCAGCACAGCAGACACAAGACACCTTTTCTTTTTCAAACGTTCCCGTCCTCACAGTAAGGTTTGTCTTGCAGACACAAAGCAGTAAGCAGCAGCAGCTTTCACCTCAAGTCTTGGTTATGCTAGAAATTCACTATGGTATCTCTAGAAGACTTTTACAAGTGCAATTGCAATTCACAGACAAAAATTCCTGGCAACTTGAAAGCTTTCTGGAGCAGCTTTGAAGGAGTCTGCTTAGGTCAGATCCCATCTGCATCAGCTTAGGACCATTACTGCTTTGAACTGACTGGGAGCATCAGTGCTGGCAAGCCGGGGAGCAGGACCTGTGACAGCAGTGGGCCTGGCTCCTCACATGGGTTTGGAGCTGCAGGGCTCTCAACATGAACACACTGCCAAAGGTTTCTGCCTTCTGCCACTGAGCTATCTGCAGTCTGGCTACAGTGTGCTTTAGAGGATGGGGGAGAGAGCTGCACAACTGCCTGGAACCCCAAGCTGTATTTTATGACTCGTTTAACCCTCCAAAGCCTATTTCACTCCATCCATCACTTCAGGATTGAGAAGTTCCAGCAGTCCTTGCCTCCACTAACCAGCGGGTCCAAGGCAGCTGTTAGGGTGCCCATTTTGGTAAAGCTTTAGAAGAATGTCTTCTGGTTTGAGAAACCAAACTTTTCTCACCCACTTGGGCATTTTCTTTTCTTCCTCCCTCCTGATCCCCTTCTCAAAAGAGAAATTAATCTGTCCAATCTTTTTTTCTCTGAATCTGAGACTTTTAAAGATGTCTGAGGCTTCCATGGGCCTTTTCAGCTCAGTCCTACAGCCATAAAAACCTGACAGAACTCTGCCAGCAAGAAAAATGAGAGTGGGACAGATCTGTGCAAGACTCGGTGGAGACAAATGAGTGTGACAGGGCATGTCTGTGCCTCTTGCTGCCACGAGTGAGAGCAAGCCCCTGCAGAGCACCTGCTCCTCCTCTGCCAGCCCCACCAGCGTCATGCTCCTGTCTCCCTGTCAGCAGACAGATGTTGTCTGCTGTGTGCTCCAGCACCATTGGACCTGAGGACATTGATGAGACCTGATGATGTGGCTTCAGACTCCTGTAACCTCGAGGACACTGCAGTCTAATTGCTACCACACTTCCCAGAGCAGGGGAATCTCAGCCTGTCCCAGAGCTCCCACAGGTGACACTGCTGGACAGGGATCTATCCCCTGAGCTGGATAGCAGAGCAAACCCTGAGGTCAGCACACAACTAACTGCAGTGTGACCTTATACAGGCACTGGGAGCAGGTCCCTCATAAATGACTGCTGCTCTCTTGGGTAAGCCAGCTGCTCCCAAGCTGTCCTCTTTAGACTGCCAGTTCCTCTTGAGACAGGCTCTTCAGAGCAAGAGGCAGAGCCAACAGCATGGGCTGGAGTACGTGGGAAACTTCACTGTAACCCCATGGCTGTGCCCCCAAGCTCCTGCTCCAACAAATGATTTCTCCCAGCCAGACTTCACTTCCCCAGTGATGAGATCCATCCCACCATGTCTCAGTGATGCCAGTGACATCACAACACTGTAGACTTGCACACATTTGCAATCCTTCCTGTTTCTTCCCCGTGCTGCTTGTGTTAGTGCAGAGGCATTTCTGTTGTGCCTCTGTTGGAGCTCACTTGCTGACTGATTTTCCCTTACCCTGTTCTTTGGGCACTCTCTTCTCAGTCTGTACTTCACCCCGAGGGTCAGATCCTCTCTGTCCACACTCAGACACCTCTGTAGCTATCAGCCTATCTCTACCCATCATGTCTTCACTACCACACGGATCACCATGTGATGTTGGCAGCTACCAGCTGAAGGGGATGGGGCTCATCTGGTTGGCAAGCCTCATTAGACTTCACTCATTGGGCTTTCAAACTCCCCTGAGCACGTGCAAACTCTGGGCACTCAGGAGGACCCAGCAAGCACTGGTGACTCACCTCTGCTTCCCTCAAATGGTTTTCAAGATCCAAAAACAAGTTAGACAGTACAGAAGAAAAACAACTCAATAGAGCCTTCTAAACCCAAGCTTTACACCTAAGTGTGTAAGAAACTCCTTTGGGGATCCAAATCAGAGTCTGTCAGTGCCACAACACAGCTCCATCACCTGGGTCAAAGCAGGAGCAGTAAATAGCAGCAGCAGACCATTTCTGTCTGCTCAGACCAGTCATTACAGAGAAGCCCAGCACACACCAGCTGCATTGAGAGGACCCAAACTAACCATTGCAGTGGGGAGGCATCTCTGCTTCCAGCCAAGCCTACAGGTCAGCTTACAAACAGCTGAGCACCTCAGACAAATGAGGGAGCAAGGAACAGGGGGAAACAAGACCACTAAAGGAGGGAGAGCAGAGACACAAAGTGCTGCTGCTAGTGCATCAGATTTTTAATTGATATACAAGTCCTTGTATGCAGGAACAGAACGAAGTAAACCATTCTGGCAGCAGTGTGTGAATTCTGGAGAGCAGTACTGCTGCAGGACCTGTCAGCTTGCCAAGTGTGGCTTGGGGAAACAAGGCTGAAGGAAAACAACAAGGCACTGGCATACAAAAAAACACCCAGGGAGGCTGGAGCAGGCTTATTTACTGTGTGTGTGCAGCTGGGGTATTTGCAGAAGCCAGCCACAGAAAACCAACTCCTGCTTGGGCAGCCCAGAGGGCAGCTGTGTGCTGGGCTGCTTCCAAAGCAGTGTGGCCAGCAGCACAGGGAGGGGATTCTGCCCCTGTGCTCTGCTGAGACCCCATCTGCAGCACTGCCTCCAGTTCAGGGGTCCCCAGTGAAAGAGGGACATGGAGCTGCTGGGAAGGGCCACGGAGATGACCAGAGGCTGGAGCACTCACCATATGGGGACAGGCTGAGAGACCTGGGGCTCTTCAGCATGGAGAAGGCTCCAGGGAGACCTTAGAGCACCATTCCAGTACCTGAAGGACCTCTGGGAGAGCTGGGGAGAGACTTTGGACAAGGGCTGGGAGCAAGAGAACAAGGAGCAAGGGCTCTGAGCTGGATGAGGAGAGATTGAGACTGGAGATTAGGGAGATATTGTTTACAGCGAGGATGGTGAGACACTGGCACAGGCTGCCCAGGGAGGCTATGGATGCCCCCTCCCTGGAGGGGTTCAAGGCCAGGCTGGATGAGGCTGTGGGCATCCTGGGCTAGTGGGAGGTGTCCCTGTCTATGGCAGGAGTACTGGAACTGGATGATTTTTAAGGTCCTTTCCAACCCAAACCTTTCCAGGACTCTATGAACTTGCACTGACTTCCTAAACACTTCACATGGTTCAAACTGAATCAATGGGCACATAAAAGAATTGTTTTTACTACTTGTAACTCAGTTTCTTAATGTCTCAGTTTCAGGTATGCTAAGGATTAATCACATTAAAATGAACTTAAAAGGCCACAAGCATAGCAAAACATTGATAACCAAAGCTAATGTGTTTGTGAGAGACCAGAAAGTGTAAATCATAACAATTCATCTGGAAAAGTAGCCAGGTTTCTTCAGCCTCATGATAAAAGGAAAGCTAACCAAGGCACTCCCTTGAGCGTGAAGAGAAACCAAAGCTGGTCTAGATATGCCCTCGAGTTAATCTCCAGCCTTAGTTTGCAACATCAGTGAAGATTCTGCTTAGGGCAAATTAAGCTAATTAAAAGGGCAGCAGAAGACAGAAGTGGAGGTTCTAACACCCCTGCTCAACCTGAAGTCCAAGAGCTGATGCAGTCAGCCAAGTGCAGCTGCAGAAGCCACGGCAGGCAACCTTCACTGCAGGATGCTGAAATAACCAGCGTGGGGAATGGCAAATCAGGGGGAAGAGATTTGGAATGAAGCTGAGAACCAGAGCAGTCTAGATGCAGAGCAGCAAATGTAATCCTTATCCCTAGGGATATGGAAAGAAGGACAAACACAGCATCAGCCAACATGAACTTCAGAAACATGCAAAGCTGCTGAAAGTAGTCTGAAGGAGGAAGAAAAAAAGGCTTGGGAGCGTAAAGAGAAAATGGAATGAATCTGGGATTTGGGTTAGTTTGTGGGTTTTTTTCTTCCAGAAAGGCAGATTATTGTAGGATGATGAATATTTCATTACCTGCCTTTGATTAGGTTACTAATTTTCTGGACAAATGAAATAGAGTAATCTATCAGGTCTTCAATCAAAATGTGATTAGATGTCATGTAGGAAAAATTAGATAGGCTGGAGAAGGTGATTAGGAAAAAGCTGTGAAGAGGGCAAGGTATGGATCAACAGGTTGTGTTCAGGGCCTGGGAGGAAATAACTCACAGGGTTCATGAAAGATGGATCTTGGGACCACTACCATTCAATAAATTAGGTAGCAATGCCAGCACAAAATGTAGGACCTGGCTACTGAAATATGCTGCTGTGGAGCTGGTGGGAGGGCAGCAGCATGGGGCAAACCCTGCCCAGCATCAGCCTGGCCTGTGCCCGTAACAGCAGGCAGCAGTGTCTGGGGCTTGAGTGACCAGGCTGTGCTAGGGGTGGCTTCTGGGAAGCTACTAGAAGCTTGCTCTGTGTCTGCTACAGCCAAAGCCAGGCAGCTCCAAGATGGGCCTGCCACTGCCCGAAGCTGAGCTCACCAGTCACAGTTGTAATGCCTCTGGGATAACACATTTTAGAAGGGGTAAAAAACTAAACCACCAACTGCAGCAGGAAAGAGGAGTGAGAATGTGAGAGAAACAACTCTACAGGCACAAGGCTCGGTGAAGAGAGGGAGGTGCTCCAGGTGCCAGAGCAGAGATTGTCCTGCAGCCTGTGGAGGTCCATGATGGAGTGGATCTCAACTTGCAGCCCATGGGTGATCCCCCAGTGGGGCAAGAAGATGCCAAAAGCAGTCTGTGACCATGTGGGAAGCCCAGGCAGGAAGAGGGTCCTAGCAGGACCTGTGAACCCATGGAGAGAGGAGCCCATGCTGGAAGAGGTTTGCTGGCAGGACTTGTGGCTCTGCAGGGCACCCACACTGGAGCAGTTTGTGGAGGACTCTAGCCTGTGGGAGGGACCCACTGTGCAGAAGTTCAGGGGAAAGTGTCTCTTGTGGGACAGACTCCAACAATGGAGCAGGGGAAGAGAGTGTGAGGAGTCCTCCCACTGAGGAGGATGGAGCAGCAAAGACAACGTATGACGAACTGACCACAACTGCCATTGCTCATCCCCTGTGCCACTGAGGGAGTGGAGGCAGAGAAAATCAGGAGTAAAGCTGAGCCCGAGGGGAAGGGTGTTTTGAATATTTGATTTTATTTCTTCTTATCCTACTTTTATTTGATTGGTAATAAATTAAAATAGTTTCACCAAGCTGAGTGTGTTTTCTCCCTGGCAGTAACTGCTGACTGACCTCTCCTTGAACTCATCTTGACCTCTGAGCCTTTCACTGTATCCTTCTCCACTCTTGTCCAGCTGAGGAGGAGAGACTTTGGTGGGCACCTGGCATCCAGACAAGGTCAAGCCACCACAATCAGGGAAAATACTTTCCAACAGAGACAGATTAGGCATTAATGATGTTCCACAAGACTACTAACACCTAAATCTGGATGTTCACTCACATTAAAGAACTATTCATTCCAATGGGAACAGTCAAAAGAAAAGCTGTTCTGGACTGACACGAGAAATGGGGTGCAGTTGCCTGAGGAAGACTGGTTCACATAACTAATAAAATCTGAGAGGGAATCTATACCTTATACATTTTTTTCAGCAATACATTGTCCAGAGGAGGAAGAAGAGTGCATTAAGACAAAGCAGTTAGTGCAAAAGACAAATGTGTATAAAACCAGATATCAAATCTGGAAACTACAAGTTAGAACAAAGTTTATGGGTACCAGAGGAGTGAGGTTTTGGAACAGGTTCTTCATGCAGCACAGGACTTGCCCCAGTCCTAAGGAGCTAATGATGCCTCCTGAAGAGTTCACAAAAAGGACCTACACTTCACTGTCTCCAGTAGAGAGGATGGACTGAATGGCACAGGCAGCCATTTCCAGCCCCATGTTCCTACTACTCAGAAACAGTGAGAAGTCCAGTGAGAAGAGCAAAAGCTGATGTCACTTATAAATTAACCCAGAGGAACGAGATTTGAGAGTTGTGGTGGAACGACAGACAGGTCTGATGCTAACCACAGGTTTTACTTCTTTGTGCTTATAAATTACATGGTAAGGGAATCACAGATCACAGGATGTCAGGTGCTGGCAGGGACCTCAAAAACTCACCCAGTCCAACACCCCTGCCAGAGCAGGATCACCTGTACCAGATCACACAGGAACACGTCTGAGCAGGCTTTGAGTATCTGCAGAGAGGGAGACTCCACAACCCCCTGGACAGCCTGTTCCAGCGTTCTGTCACCCTCACAGTGAAAAAAATCCTCCTCGTGTTTGCACCAAACTGCCTGAAGAGAAGCTATGAGTTTGTGCACAAGTACTAGAGACCATGTGTTAATCAGGTATTTGTCACTGTCTTCTAGCACCCAGGATGGCTTAGTGGGACCCTGAGCGCTTAGGTTAGTTTTCCCTCATCACTCCTAGAGAGATTAGGATCACTTTCTGTAGCATGCAACACATATTTCCTGAGGTGAACCAAGTATTTGTTACCGTACCTTAAAATTAGACCAGAAAATTTCCTCTTCCCCATTTAATGAGGTTTGAAGATCATGCTAACATGCCAAAACAAGGGAAGGCAAAGCTCACATCTGACATCCTGTTCTTAACCAACACTACCGTGACTCTTCTAGGAAGTAAGGCAAATAATAATCACTCACTGTGCTGGGTGCTTTTCATCTCCAGAATGCTTTACAAATATTTACTGCCAGTTAATCTGGAAAAAAAAAAAAAGAAAAGTGTGATTTAAGGCCACCTTCTGATAGTTCGTGTGACAAAATTAATGTCATTTAAATCAAGTCTGATTGTGCTTTATAGGCTAAAGCTCCAGTATTTTAAACACTATTGTTCCATTAAAATCCAATTACAGAAATTCAGCTTCCCTCGGCTTTGCAGAGCACAGCTTTTCATTTTCCAAAAGATCTATCTAAATACTTCATCCGAATTTAGTCTCCGTAAGTCTGACTAATTGCGTAACAGCATAATGCGATTCGTCACGAGCAGCTCCACCCTCGGTCCTCGGCAGTACCGCCCGCGAGCAGCAGATGGCGCCCACGGCGTGTCCAGTGAGCCGCCGGGACGGGAGAGCTGTGCCCGAGCAGCCCAGCACGGGGCGCGCCCGGACCAGCCTGCCCGGACCAGCCCTGCCCGACCCAGCCCTGCCCGACCCAGCCCTGCCTGCCCTGCCCTGCCTGCCCAGCCCAGCCTCCCCTGCCTAGCCCATCCCAGCCCTGCCCTGCCTGCCCAGCCCAGCCTGCCCTGCCTAGCCCAGCCCAGCCCAGCCTGCCCTGCCTAGCCCAGCCCTGCCTGCCCTGCCTAGCCCGGCCCAGCCCTCCACAGCGTGCTCCACACTGGGGCCCTGTGCACCCCTGCGCAGCTCAGCTCAAGCAAGCCTCACCTTACCTTTCAACCAGTAAGGGGTTCATGTACAGGTGCAAAAAGACAGTTTCAGTACTCCAAGTATCATTCATCTGTACTAAGCACAGAATTACAGAATGGTGTGGGTTGGAAGAGGCCCTTAGAGGTCTCCCCACAGGGAGCAGGAACATCTTTACCTAGATCAGGTTGCTCCAATATGCATTTAAGTATTTTCCACGCAGGATGTGAAGATAACTTTTGGATTAATTTTTTTTCTGTGTAAATCCTAACAAGTTCCATGCTGATCATTCTGCGTTTAAAACCGGATCCAATGGGAGTACGACAGGTTGAACGCCACCAACATAAGCACTTCTAAAACTACTTTCAAAGAGTGCCATGAGAAGTGGCCCCGTGGATTACCTCACAATAAAGTGGCTCAGAGACCACGACTGTTGCAGGTTGGTTCCTCTGAGTCTGCTGCAGACGAACCCATTGTACAGGTGTCCCTTTTATGTGCACTTTACTGTGCTGGGGAGCCCAAATGGATGAACACAAGCCGTGGGGCTATCCACAGGAGGCAGCAGCAGCAGGGTTACGGAAGCAAGCCTCGAGATGTGCCAGCGAAATGACCACCAGCCGCCAGCTGGGCAACAAAGGGGTTTGCAGAGCCCTTCCCACTGGCCAGGGTTTTAGCAGCTGAAAATACAAGAAGTTAATTCTGGTGTAACCAGAATGTAGACCTAGTAAGAGCGTGAGACAGGACAGCCAAGATGAAGAGGAGACTGATCTGCAACCGCAGGCAGGGTTTGGAAACTGACAGCCCAGAGGCAGGTGAGTGTGGAGCAGCTGGGAGTGAGGAGCTGGGCTGGCTCCTCACGGGTGGTGATGCTCCTGCTGCAGCCCCAGGCCATGTGGGAGGTTCGTCTGCCACAGGTGGCCAGAGCCTCCCTCCGAGGCCCGAGTGCCAAGGGTGGCCATGGGCTCCCTCCAACCGCAGCCTCCCACGCTCAAACCTTCATTTCCCCTTCTCTCCCAGGCTGCCACATTGTGAGGTCGTAGTTACAACCTTGCAGAGTTGATTCCCAAAGCACAGGAACAAAAGTTGCAGGCAGCTCCTGCCCACCTCAAAAAGGGTCTGGAGAGCATTCACTGACTACCATTGTGAAATGGATATAGCATCAGAGCGGCTTTCTGGATGCATGTCCTGCCCCTGGGCTCCCAGCGTGCCCAGAGGCCATTGTCCAGGACCTGCCCGAAGCAGGATTCTCTTCCCGGCTCCTCCATCAGCTCCAGCTCCACACAAGGAGCCCACTCCAACACGACCTCATCCCCACACCCGCTCAAGGGACACCATCCCCAGCCGACAGACACGCGGTGTCCCCGGAGGGGCCGCAGGGCTTGGCCCTCCCTCCCGCGGCGCTTCCCCCACGGCTGCCCACCCGAGGGCAAGGGAGCTGTGCCAGCCGTGCCAGAGGGTTACCCACGCAGACGGCAGGGCGGTGTGAGCGCTAAGTCCGACTCGCCTCTCTCCCTTCCCCGCGGGGAAGCCAATCTGGCCCCGCGGAGAGCCTGGTCGCAGGGCGGCGGGAGGAGGGGCCGCCGCCCGTCGCAGCTCGCCGAGGAGGGCCGTGCCGGGGTCCGCTCAGCGCCCGGCGGTGACGCACCTCCTGCCCCCTTGCTGCACGCCTCTGCTCGACCTGCGCCCGGCCGGGCGGCTCTCCCGCACCATGGCGCGCAGAGNTGCCCGCCTCCTGCCCGCCATGGCCGTCCGCCGAGCGGCGCGGAGAGGCGCGGAGCGGCGCGGCGGGACCGGCGTCTGCCCGTGAGGGGCTCCAAGCGGGGCGGCGTGTCCCTGCGCTCGGTCCTGCCCCCCGTCCTCCTCTTTCCCGGAGCGGAGATGTGCGAGACCCGTGCGAGGGGAGTCACCTCCTAGACCGGCAGCCAGGATGGTGTACCTGCAGCCCCTGCCCCTCGTCGTGGTCCAGGGCGTCCTCCAGCTCGTAAGTCTCCGCTGCTCCCCCCACCCCCAGCACCTCTAGCCCCCGCCGCAGGACTCCGGGGAAGGGCCGGCGCGGTCTGCTCCCCGGGGGAAGGACGGCGGGCGCGGTCTGCTCCGGAGGCAGGGGCAGGGCTGGCCCCGAGCAGCCCGCAGCCCCCCGCGGCCCGGCACCCCTTCTTATCTATTTTCCGTAAGCGGGGCTGTGCTTTTCCCCGCGTTTGCTGCCCGGCGGGGTGGCGGGGCACTCGGGTGCCCGAGCGCAGAGCCGCTCCGCAGCCGGGATGCGCCGGGAACTGGGCATGCCGGGCGTCGGCAGCCGCCGCGGAGCGGGGTACCGCGGGCCGAGGGGTGGCTGCCGAGCACCACCCAAAACTGTTCTGCCCTGAAAAGTTTTCGGCAGTCTTCAGGCGCTTCTTTTGATGTGCAGGACGTGGCGGGGCGTGTGGGTACAGCCAGCGACGCTTGCAAAGCCTCACTCTTACTCGAGGCTTGCTGCAGCGCATGGGAGGGGGCTGTTAGTTTTTATCAGAAACGTGTGGCACACGCCTGCTTTATGCCACATATTCCTTGGCATGCAGTGGGGGGATTTGAGGACTGACATAGTGACAAGGCGAAATGCGGACTTGCAGACTGAAAGCGATGCAGGGAAGGAAGCAGTGCGATGTGCGCGGCTGCGGACAGGTATGCGGGGAGCAAACTTCTCTCAGAGCCACCCAACTACCTTGGTCGTGGGGCGTATAAATGCGTGGAAAACAAATGGCCATACCTTCTGTATGTATACAGCAGAAGAGGTTAAAAAGAGAAGAAACATACTCGCAAAAGAGTTTGGCAATCTTCAATAAGCATTTTTAAAGTGCTATTTCGGAATTACGGGGGGAGTGTTTTCACACCCCTAATTACCTCTGATTCGTGCCGTAGAAGTTGTGCCTCAGCTGCTTTGTATCTCAAAGTTTGTCACTGTAGTCAACAGGGAGTGCGTAATAAACCTTGAAGGGATTAAACGCCCTCCTTAAGAACTGGAGTCTAATATTACAGCGTGAGTTGATTGATTAGTTTTTGAGGAAGCTTATGTCAAATTCTAATCCGGTTTTGGATTGTGGTTGTCGTGTAATGTTTTTTGCTCCAGCACTTTATCATAGCAATGAGGTAGCGAGCTGCAGTCCTGCGATAAGGCACGCATTTCTTTCACACTCCCATCCTTTTGGACAATAAAAGGCTGTTTACATTTTTCACATTCTTACAGCCCAGTTTCCAGCTAAACGACGCGCGGGGATGAAGGATGGGAGAGGAAAGCAGAAAATGGATTACGAAATTGCTGAGCAGAGGGGAACTATATAAAAACCGTTTCTTCCTTACACCTACAACCTCTCCCAGGCACTCACACCCAACTGTTAATTTTTTCAAAGAGGTATCAAAGGGACCGACTGAAGCCTGTATGAACAGGGACTGGGTTTGTCGCACGGTGTTTTACGGGTGATGTGGGAAAGTTGCTTGCTGTGGTTTTACATACCTTGAGTGAAGGCTGGCTGAAGAATCAAAGTTGCTGTCTTGAACAAAGATCATGTGCAGGTTGTCAGGTGGATGTGGCACTCGGCTCACACAGGAATGTTCTTTTTTTTTTTTTTTTCTGCTTTCTTTTAAGAGAAATCAGCCAAAAAAATTGTGGTCAATTGGTTTTATAGTTTACCTCAATTACTTTAAATAATAAAGCCAAATGAGAATGTGTGTAGGGCTTGAGGTGTTTCAGATGTACCATTTAAAGCTAATCCATTTCTAAAAAGTTGTGTGAATACACTAACAGAACACCTGGTTAACATCTGGCCAGTGTTACAGCTTATTACAGACTGAGCTTGCACATACTTGGTGATGCACTGAATACACATCTCTGCTATTCTGTGTTCTCTGGGCTGGTGGCTTCGTGGAGTCTAATTAGAAGTTTCATCAGGCAGGCATTGGTAGTAGTGATTCTTGACTTGTCTTTCTAACCAAAGATCAGCTAAAGGCTCAGCCTCTCAACCAGGAAAGAAACAAATGTAAGGTTTACTGTGGCAATACAGCAGCATTCTAGGAACCCAAAAATGCTACTATCAACCTCTGTCTGATGGTGCAATCTTAATTTTTTAATTAAATCAGAAATGTTAGAATGCAAAATATTTTGGCCCTCTGTTTTGAGGAAGGTAGAAGTACTTCTTTTTAATTAAATGTCAAATGGTTGCTTGGCTTTCAGTTACCAAGGTGTGTTATTACTTCCTCATTAAAGATGCATAAATGTAGAATCAAAACCATGTTAAACCTCACAGGTTTGAGGAGATGCTCAGGATTCTGACAGTCACTGAGTTTCTGCAAGCAGTGTTAGTTAGATGAATGTTTATGCACTGTATCTAATACACTTCAATCAGAAGTTTCATACTTCCTTAATCGAGTGTGGATGCATTTTTGGAGCAAGTTCTTGGGTCGTTATTGTAGCTGTGTACCAGGGCACAAGCAGCATTAAGAACATGTATGTTTCCTAAACTGCTTTGCATATTTGGGTATATCAAACAGTAAGAAGCCTGCCGTGGAGTCGGGGTAGGGTGCGAACTTGCATCTGTGTAAATGCATTCCTTTTAAAAGCCATGCCTGCGTTTTCACTCGAGAGCTAAACGCTCCTTAGCAGCACGCTCGGTACGGAGCTCGGTTGCCCTCCATAAGAACAAAACCTGTTGTATTGTACCGCATCACCATTAGCAGCTACTCTTGCTTCACTGTTAAGTTTCACTATTCTGGTTTCAATTGTCACACCACTGCTGAATGCTTTGTTGGTAACCTCTTTAGAACGGAAAAGACTGCAGTACTGCGATTACATGGTCTGTAGTATGCCCGAGAGTGCTTTGTTAAGTTAGTTTAAAGGGAGGGGGGAGCTTCTGCTAACTGCCTGGGAATACTAGTTGTCATTTTAAAGAAATCTTGTTTAAAACAGTAGCCAGTATTTTCTTTTCATGTTATTAATTTAGAATCATAGAATGGTTTAGGTTGGAAGAGACCTTAAAGATCACCTTTTAAATACACCTTTTAAATATCCTGTTTCATAGGATTGTTCAAAATAGCTCAAAATGTATGAGATTTCCCCTTTTCCTTTAAAGAAAAAAAATAAAAGAAAATAAAAGAAAGAGCTGTGTATAGGTTCTGAATCAAGAAGCAGGGTTTGCTTTAGCTATAGGCGGCTCATGTAGCCACTGCTTTCCCTTTGTCTCGGCAAAGGACAGCGAGACTCTCAGGCCCCGTGGTTCTGCAGGGTGAGCCAGCACCCTAACTCTTTGTCTCGGCCTTTGCAATCTGGAATGGTTTCCTGGTGCTTACAGTTGCACCAGCTTCCCAATCAAGAAACTCTTCCACCATTATCACTGTGCAAACGGGCCACTGCCTTAGAAACCTAGGAACCAAGTACTGCACGAACCTTTAAACAGTTAATTATTTGCCAGCGGTGTTTGCATCGACGAGAATGACCAGATAACAAAATACAAAGTGTCTTCAATTCAGTTTTTGTTCTCCACCTAGAATGAAGTACAGCGTTTGGCAGGGGTGAAATTAAGTGACAGATTAGAGTTGTTTGGAGTTCTCACAGGCTGGAACCTTTACCTGTGATGGAAACAATTTATCAGAGAATGAAGCCAAAAAATTGTTGCAGAGGTTTTTTAAAAGGGGGTTGCCGAAGGTGAGCTGAAGAGAGCATTTACAGATTGCTGCAGTACAGGACATTGCTTCAGCCACAGAGAGAGCTTGAGAAGTGAGGCAGAGCCGTTCGCGGCTGGAACATGAGTGCGTTCACCACGGGAGCTGCAGAATGCCAGGCTGTTGCTTCTGGCTACTTCAGTTTTGCCTTGCAGACATGTCTCTGTAACATGCCCTTGGAGTGACAATCAGAAGCAGGCACCAAGCAGAACTCTGAACTCTGGTTTTGCAAAGGTAAATGCTTCCCTCCAGCCATCCTGGAGCACAGAGATGAAATTCTATCCCTCTTAATTTGAGGGAGATCTTTCTTAGGAAATATACTGGGCCCAACATTTCATTCGGTGCATTCTGGCATTTTGCTTGACGCTGTAGGCATTGTAAGCCTACATCTCATTTCCGTGTAATAAAAGTAACTCAAGGAACGCGGCGGTTTGAGGTTGCAGGCAGCTCCACAAAGGCTGATTGCAGCACTTTGTATTCTTCTGAATGAGGAGTCAGGTCTTAAGGTGGATGGGGCTAGGCTCAAGTAACACAGGAGGTTAACGTACAATGCTAAACTCGTAATTACATCGCATCTTTTGATCATCCACAGTTCTTGGAATTGGTGGATGATATATTTTAGTTTATTTGTGAGTCAGCTGGGGCACAGAAAGGCTACAGAGCCTGGTCAAGAGCTGTACAAGTCTGTGTGGTGTCCATAGTCTGCAAAGTACCCCAGGCTCACCTAGCACAAAGTGTGTGAAGTCCTAGACTCAGTCTTTCCATCTGCTCCATGAAAAGTGTTCTTCTGCCACTGAAGAGCACTTGCAGAGCTACATGTCACAGATGTGCTTCTTAGCACCGTGTTGCTGGCAGGGAAGTCAACAGCAATATCAGTGGAGCCCGAACATTAATTTGGGAAGTATTTTCTGCCTTGTTTTCTGAGCCTTGGCTTCTGCAAGAAGGGAACTTGTGTGTGGGGGTGGAAAGGGAGCAACAGAAACCACTCACTGGGATGGACATTCCAAGCATCCAAGAGGTGCAGCTCTACTCTAGGTGCACCAAATTCCTCCTGTGCTTTTGAGCATTTCACCCTTAATCAACTCTTCACAAACAAAAATGTAGGAGAGGCAAGAGCTGCCTGGAATGGCACAGCACAGCACGGCACGGGAGAACAGCACTGGGCAGTGACCCCTGGGGGGGCAATCTGCGCCCCTGGGAGGTGTTCACTTTGTGTGCAGAGTGAGACATGGTAATCTTTGGGTGCTTCTGCTGAAGAGGTGCAGTAAGGAAAGGTCAGTGCTAGTCTGTGCTTAGTGGCTTTGAGACAGAAGCTGTCACACAGAGCAGTGGGCTGCATCTCCATCAGAAGAGCCCGAGCTGTCCTGCTGCTCAGGGGACACTTGCTTACAGGCCTGTGCTTGTCAGTGCATGGAAACGGAACCCAAATGCAGTGAGGAAAAAGGAAGGATTTGTTGCCTTTACTAGAAAAGAGCTGTGATAAGTGGCTGTCTAAAAGCGCTCTATTTCACAGGACTGTGTGTTTGGTGTGTTAGTCTGCCTTCTGCTCTTGGTTCTTCCCACCTCTTTGACTCTCCACCCATTAAAATACAAAGATACTGTGTTGAAATCATTATGAGATCAAATGTTGCAAAACTGGAAAAGAGGGAACTGAAAGTTGCCGTTCACGTCAGTGTTATAAATTCATTCTGAATTTGCTCTCCAAACACCCTATTTTGGGGCAGCTTTAGCCTTTCACTTCAAATCGTCACTATGCTTGGGTGTATTTTCCTAGCCCCACTCTTGTTCCCATTCCATTTTCCTTCTCCCTTCCCACGCAGAATCTGTCATTTCTGTAGTTTCTTCGGGCAGTTAAAGGATCGGTTAGAGAAAACAATGTGTGCAGTCGTTAGGTAGGTTCTGCTTTCAGCAGACGGGCACCACTGCCGAGTCCACCAGAGTCGTGTCTCACCCTCCTGAGTCCCGCAGTTCAGCGCTTGCAGGCGTTCGCTGATGCTCTGCTCGGCCCGAGTGCCAGCTGTTTCCCTTGCTCACGCTTCAGAAACTCTCCCTCTGCCGCTGCAGCACTAAGATGCGCTGGCATCTGTGCAGGCTCCTGCCTGCAGTCCAGGGGCTGCACCTCGCAGCAGGGCTCCTTGCAGCGCGCAGCACAGGCTGCAGCCGCAGCGGCTGCCTGCTCCCGCCTGCGCTCACCAGGATGCAAAACCTGTGGGTCCTGTGTGGAAATCTTGTTTCAGCACTCCGCCAGGTGAGCAGGAGATGGGATGGGATGGGCAGCAGGTGGAAGAGGAATCTCACAAAAGCTGTGAGGTTTGCAAGTCAGGACTGGGAAAACAAGGTTAATCCCCGTCCTGTGGGGAATCTCCTCTGCTCAGTCGCAGTTAACAAAGATTGGAAGGACGAGGAAACAAGAGCAAAGAGGAAATACAGGGCTGTGAAAATGAGTCCGCAGTTAAGACTATGCACTTTTGTCCTTGCAGCAGCGATTTTGGTGCCAGTGCTGGTCTCCTGGAAGGGCAGAACTTGCTGTAAATACAGAATGTGAAGGACTTGAGTGTAATTTAAGGTGGAATTAAAGAACTGTAAGAGCTGTCGTTCTGGAGAGAGGTTTGCTCTTTGTTCCAAACGACTGGTAGTAAGAACAGCTATTATTAGCGGGGAAGTGAAAATGAAAGAATAGGGAGAAATTTAAAAAGGTAAAACTAAGAACGTGATTTCTCTAATATGGGATTTTATGTGCACTGGGACCAGTTCTGGTGGCTGTGTGACTGAATGCCCTAATTCTGCTTCTCCAGACCCAGCATGTTTGGTTTGTGTTCATGATCAGTTACACATTCTCTGACTTTACAGTACTTGGTTTTGGTCATGACCAGACACTTCTGATACCATCAGTCACCAATATAAGCATCACCTTAATTCCATCTTACTGCACCCATTACCTGGGAAAACACCACTGTGCATCAAAGCATTTGCTCTGCTACTGTGTGGATTTAATGGGTTCCTGTGGTCCTGATGGAGGAGGAGCTGGCTGTGCTTGAGGCTGACCCGAAGGGAAAAAAGCACCTGGACATTGCTGAGAGGGCAAGAGGTGAATTTGAGACAGAGGAAAATGGTAGAAATCTCCCACCCCACCTCTCCACTCCACCTACTGGCAGGTGGATTCAACCTGGGCAGCTACTGCAGAAGAGGGACAGACAGATGGACAATAACAAGGAACAGTCCCCCTGCAACACCAAGCGCTGCATGTGAGAGGCTGTGGTGGCTCCTTTCTGCTGTTCATCTTCCCACTGAAAAAATTTTGAAGTGGATTTTTTCCACCAGCTCCTCAGTAGAGGAGAGCAAAGAAGGAAGATTTGAGCTCTCCGACTTAACCCATCTCTTTGATTGAACAAGAGCAGGAACCTAGTGGCTGCCACAAGTGGTTCTGGACACTGCTGCTGCTTCCACCTGTGAAGGGGCGTGGGGCACCACAAAGCTTATTACCCCAGGTGGGCAGAATATGGGATCTTGATGTATTTTCCATCTGCCTGGCTCTTGTCTGTTTGCAAGCATGTGCTGGTTGCTTCAGGTGCTCATTAGGTGTGTTTAGAAAGGTGCAACTGCTGTCCCCGGTGGTGTCAGAGGGGCTGGTGGCCACTGATTTGCTCTTGAGCCTTCAGCTGTGGCTGTTACTACTGACTGTGTTCCTCCACCACTGGCAGCCTTGACCAGGTTGAATTTTCTCCTTACTCCAAGCAGTTAAGTGGATCTTAGGAAAAATCATAAGAGATTGTAGTAGAGGAATAGGTTTGTGAGTAGCTGTATTGTACTCTGTAGCTTTCTAGGCAAGGTGTGTTAGGTGTCTGCCATTGTTACGTCCAGAAGCTGAAGGATCAAAGATTGGCTCAGCAGAACAGAAGAGTGCCTAGGGTGTGTCTCTCAGCCTCACTTCCAATAGACTAGAAGAAGATTCTGTCCCATCCTCATATAAGGCTGAACTGTCAGAGAAGAAACTGGCTTCTGGGACTTGCATCTATGGGCAATGGCCACACGTTGGCTCGTGTGGATTATTGCTTAGGATTTGAACCCATTACTTCCGAGGTAGCACTGCACATTTTCCAAGCTGAATGCTTTCCTTGAGTCAAATTCTAATATATCTACATTTCTAATGCAGTAACACAATAATTTGATATTGTTTTGTCTCCAAAAGACAAGAGAATGTACAATTCAGAGAACATTTTTAAAGTGCAATAAACCACGTGTCAGTTCTAGTCATCTCACAGCCACGTAGCTGGAAATTGAGGAAATTCAGGGTTTGTACTAAAGAGACTATGTGGATTGCAAAGAAATAGCTTTGTCCCTACCTTAAAGTGACACTTCGAGGAAGAAACCATCAAATACAAAACCCTCTTCTGACTATCTTTACGATGTGTTTTAATGCAATTTCAGGACAAAGTGTAATATATTTATTTCATATCCTACAGGGCAGAGGTGGCCTTACGAGGCCGTGGTCTACTTGAGCACATGGAAACTCCACTGTACTGCTCGATTCCTGGGGCTGAACCCAACTGGTCTGCAAGTCAAATGCAGTAGCACAAGTCAGTGGTGCTAAATCTTGCTGAGACCCCACACTGGCAAGGCTTAACCCTAGGTACATCTGAACAGCCTCCAGATTGGAGTGCAAGAGAAACAGCTGTGTGGCTGCTGGCTGCAGGCCACGTGTATGTGTTCAGGAAGTTACTCTTGCATGTGAAAACCTGAATTCCTTATTTTGGAGATTTTAATCTTTAATTTGGGAGTAATTACAAAATCCCCCTCTTTATTTTCTCCTGTTATGGATTCTTAAAATTTGCTTCTATTTTGGAGCTTCTGTGGTTTAAAAGCAATGAAAAAGCTGGTAAGATACTCAGAAACAGTAAAAAAGAAAAGGTCAGGCAGTGGTAATTAAAGATGAAGCTTCAATCTTCCAATTTCTTTTTTGTTGTTAAGATTGGAGCAGTGTAGCAGCTGAATGCCCTGCTGAGTCTGATCTTAACCAGCTGGGGTGACCTAATGCAGAGCGAGGCAAGAGCACAGCCCAGTCCTTCAGTTCCTTCAGCAGCAGTGTCCTGGAGAGCAGGCTGAAGCCTCCTCCTTGGGCTAACCAAGTGCCCACCAGCTCCATGGAAGCACTGGCAGCAGGCACTTGTGTGTCCTTGTGGCACACGGAAGAGTTACCAGCCTGCTGGCCTGGGCCAGGGAAGCACTACATGGCACCTCACTTTTAACACAGATTCAGTTTGGTCCACTGGCTAATTCAAATCCTGTCCCTGTTCAAGACTGATGCTCCCCTTCTGATGGAGTTGGGACAAAGCCTCTACAGCTGCCAGAGTCTGCCTCACCCAGCTGCTGAACCACTGCGTAGTTTACAGCCACTGAATTAGTCTTCCAGTGCTGGAAACATCCATTTCTGAGTTAATTTTGAATCAAACTGCACAGTCTGCTGTGCTGCATGACAAATCCATCAGTCTTCTTTGCATTCCCCAGCCTGCCTCTGCTCTGTGCTGCAAGGAAGTTTCTGGCCCTCCAGGGAGCTTTTCTAAGCTGCGCTCTGCTGTGAGCTGCCTGCTTCCCACCTCTTTTTCTCCTTCCCTCCCTGCTGCATCCTCCTAAATTTTTTCCTAAGCAGAGCATGCTCAGTTTCCCTGAGAGAAGCAGCAGCATCCTCTTTGCTTTTCCTCCTGGAGATGTCTGCTTGATCCCAAGTACAGCAGCCATGAGCAGACAAAGACTATCTTCATTCCCAGTGCCCAGCTTCAATGTATTTTGTCTTTCATTCCAAGCAAGATGCTCTGCATTTGCACAGGAAACAGGAAGCAGAGCCACCTTGCCAGGACCTCTCAGTCGTCATTAGCTCACCCCTGACAGCTCTCTGCCCCAGCTCTCTTAGTGGATCAGTGCAAAGGCTGTAGCAGCTTTGGGTCCCAGGTTCTATAACATACTTCTAGAGTGTCTCCAACTAAAACTGTTAAATATTTAAACTCAGTTGTTGTCAGGTGGAATCCGAGCAAACCTGTGCTATAGAAGCAGAAGGCTGGAGCATGGTGAGGAGGCTGTCATGCTTTGTTTTTACAGAACTAGATGCTAGAAACACTGCACTAGTTTGCCCTTCAAAGTCTTGCTGTGGCTATGACCTCTGGTGTGCAATGCTTAGATGCAGACCAAACTGCCTTTACACCACATTAGTGTTCTGGGGGCAGGGAAGGGTTTTTTCCTTTCTTCATGTTTCTTCTCCTTGCCCCTGGAACCCAAAAGCCCAGGTATTTTTCCTACAGCTTGTGCTGGTGAATCACGACTGATGGGATTTATTTCCACAGAGTTCTTCACTTGGAGGAGCCATTCTCATCCATCTCACTCCTCAAGCCTCTTTTATTTTTCTTCTCACTAAAACTCAGTATCCACTTTCTGTCACCTAGCTGAAGCCAGCTTAAAATAATGCCAAGGTAGCTGAGCGCCTGACAGGAGAATAAATTCATTGTTGGGTTAGCACCTATTTGATTTAAAATACATGAAATGCCTCCAACTGCCAGAATGAAGGAAGATGACACAGCTCGCACTCACATCCATTTGCTGCTATTGGCCCCAGAATCCCTTTATTCAGAAATGCATGACCTGTGCATTATCAGCAGTGGACAGCCTAACACTGCTGTGACGAGGGAATTTAAACTCCACATTTTATTGAACAAATCCTTTTTGTGGGTGTTGGATGGGATCTGTTGCTCTGCTTGCTCAGACTGAAGGTTCAGTGTTGTTGTCAATGTTGAACGGTGGAGAAAAAATGAATTAAACTCAGCTAAGTTTGTCCTCCTGAAGACTAAGAATAGCATCCTGCAGGAATTTGCCTTCTGGTGAGTTCACAATATCCTCTCAGTGAAGAGCACAGTTATGTTTTTGCTGGAATAACAAGATTAATAAGCTGACAAATACAGATACAATAGGCATTGTATCTGTGCTGGGTCCTGATGGATTGGATTGTTTTGTTCACTTCAGATTAGCTCCCAGCTTTATTTTAGAGTTCTGTCAATAAAGCTGGTGACTGTGAGGGCAATTCAGCTCCATGTTCTGCTTAGATGGTAAAGCTGTAGTCCTGACAACACAAACCAGTAGTGACCAAACTGGCTTGTCCCTTACCAGTGCTATTAACATCCCTCTGTGCATTCAGGGAATATTGAGATACACTGGTCTGGGAGCCAGCTTATTAATAAAACCTGCTCTGCTAGCAGTATGTAGCTTATGCCCCAATTTCTGCTTTACCCACTACAATTATTTCATAGAAATCTAATTATCCTTGAGTTCAGCAGCTCCACTGGCTCTGCTGGAAGTGCACAGAACAGCTGAGCAGCTATTTGAGTGGGAAATGCAGCTGGTGGGCAGCAGCATCATAGGGAGCTTGATTTTCTTAGGAAAGAGGATGAAAACACATTTGGAATAGAAAAGAGTCTGAAAGCCAAAACACACCTGCACGCCAGTCACCAGTTCACCAGGACTCGCTGGAGTGGTTGTGGTTTGGGGGCTCCCCATAATAAATACAGGGCATTCCCCCCTCATTTCTTCAGTCTGAGAACACCTTAATGATGTCAGGAACTTTTATTGGAAACTTCACTCATTGAGAGGTAGTGCAGAAGTTCCCAGTACCAGAGCTGTGGCTGCAGTTTGCATAAGGTGCCTGAGAAGGAGATGCAGCAAGCTTCCCACACAGGAGGAAGGGAGAGACCTAGGAAGGTCCTGAGAAGAGAGCAGGAGCTTAAAATGTGACCCTTTGAGAAACTTCACAGCCTTCCTCTGGGTTGCTTCCTCTCCCTTAGACTAAGCAGGAAGTTGATTAGCCTGAGGCAGAACAGCTTTTAACGAGTAATTAATACACAGGTGCTAATATCTCCATTCTCTGCAAATACACGAAGGCTGGTCCCACCATGAGGATGGAGCCAGGCAAAGGCAGCCTGCTCTCTGCAGTGCTCTGCTGAGGGATTTGGGTTAGTTAAGGACTTGTCAGTGTGAAACTAATGATTGGACTCTTGAAGGTCTTTTCCAATCTAAGGAATTCTGTGATTCTGTAGTTCTGTTTGCCAAGGCAGATGCTCTTCTACTGCCCTCACAGCTGCTAGGGTCTGCCTTTGGAGGAAGAAGCAAAGTACAATTGATCCCTTTTGTTCTTGGTGGGATCTGGGTGTGCAAATTGAGTGAGCAGCAAGTGACTTCCTCCAACACCTACCAGGAAATGTACTTGCTCCTGCAAGGAGGTACTGCAGTAAGGAAACTAAAAATTGCATCAAAATCCAAATTAGTGGAGCCATCACTGCAAGAATTGTTTCCTCTGTGATCTTAGTCAAAGGTGTGTGAAAACCACATGCTGGATTGGATGCTTCACTAGAACAGGATGAAAGAATGCTGGGACTTGTACCCCAAGAGAGCCCTGATGGGTCAGGAGCTCAGTTGCCTGCCAAGGTGTGCACCAGAACAAACTAAACTGAATTTACATTCTTTAAACATAGAATGGGGAAGGCTAGAAAAGATGTCCAAGATCAAGTCCAGCCTTCTGCCCTGCACCTCCATGACCACTTGAGCATGTCCTGTAGTGCCACATCTGCCTGTTGTTTGAGCACCTCTAGGGGCATGAGGACTGCAGGGATCCTGTGTCTCGCAGTGTGCTGTTGGAGGTTCTGGATTTAGTTTGCAGTTTTCTCTAACAGATGTGTACCAGGGAAGGCTACCCTCAATCTCCCTGTGCTGGAGGACTGCTCATACCAAATGCTCCTGGTGTTCTTCCTTTTAGGAAGTGCCATGATAACCCCGGGAGGTTTCACAGCTGATGGTACCGTGTTGCTTGCAAAGTTTTTCTAGCACTCCACACAAAGTCTGACTAATTCCTTCCTGTTACGCTTAGCTGTCTTCTTTTCTCACCCTCTCCAGACACTGTGTTTTAGGCTGCATTATTTACCTGTTCCTGGGGACCTCTTTCCTCAAAAAACTACAGTGTTGGTCTTGCCTCTTTATTGATCTTTTCTCCTAACCATGCATCTCTGGAGCAACTTGGGTCTTTGTTCATTCTCTATTTCCTGGTGGTTTTCACCAGGAACATCTTAACGGAAAGATCTCCTCAGTGCTGATCCAACTGAGTGCAGTGTAGGGCAGAAGATGAAGTCAGATGAAAGGAAGATTCATTGGGATCTTTGCAAGTGTAAATACAGTTCTCTAAAGTTAACATTTGAGAGGAATTCTCTTTGCTAATTGTGTGATTCTGTCTGTCTGAAAGGAGGTTATAGCAGCACGGGTCTTGGTCTGTTCTCCCAAGTAGCAAGTGACAGGATGAGAGGGAACAGCCTCAGGTAGCACCACAGGAGGCCAGATATGAGGGGAAATTTCCCACTGGATTGTCAAATCAGGCTGCTGGGAAATTCGGTTTGCTTTGCTTTTTTAATGCTCACAGCCAGCATTTTGTTGCTGAAGGAGGGGCAATGTGCTGGAGGAGGGGGAGGAAGGTGGTAGTAGTGCCTCTTCTGCTCTACCTCTTTGCTTCACCAGTGAAGGAGGCCTCCCGGTGGTTCTGCACTGCTGCCATCAGGGAGGGCCTTGAGGGATCAAAGCTTAATGCTGAGAGGAAGAAGCTACCTTAAACACTCAGCACCCATCAGTGCCTGTGGAACTGAAAGGTCCCTTTTTATCCACATGAATGTGCATAATAATAGCCTCCTCTGGGATTCTTCAAACCCAACATCAGCAGCTTCCAACAACAAAAATAACTTCATAATGAATTTTGAAACAAACAAGATTGGTTAAATCATCTTCTTTGGGAAGATTAGAGTTTGGGTTTGGGTTTTTTTTTGGGGGGGGTTGTACTGTGTTTCACAGCAAACTACGTCAAAACTGCAGCAATGAGAGTGATTAGAGACATTTAAGCCTGCAAAATCCCTCTGCCAATTCAGTCTGTAGTCTCCCAGAAGAGTGGGACTCCATTTGTCACTGGCCACCAATTAGAGCACAACTCATTCACCACTGCCTTCTAGCCTGCCCCCAGCTGCTTTTGCAGCCAGCAGCAGTGTGCTCATCCTGGCAGTAACATCCCAAGCAGGAGACAGAGGTGATGCTGTCTCCCAAAGCTCGATAAAGGACAGCATTCCACTGCTCCCTCTTCATCCACAGATCTGCTCTTGTGATAAATGTTTGGCAATCAGTTTAGTCGAGCACAGTAAATTTAGTAAATCCATGGTAAGCCTATGCTGGCCATTCCCAGCCATCATCTGCCCCTGCACGTACCCACCTACCTCTTCAGAGAGGATTTGCTCCATGATTTCCCCAGGGGCAGGAGTCTCAGCAGCTCTAATCTCCTGGGCTGTTTTTAGCCTTTTTGAAAAGTTTTTAGCCTTTCTTTGGAATGTGTCCAGAGAGGGGCCACGAGGATGATCAGAGGGCTGGAGCTCCTCTCCTGTGCAGACAGACAGGGAGAGGAGAGCTGGGGCTGTGTCGTGGGAGGCCAAAATGGGCCTAAAACATGTCCTGGCTTCTCCAGAGATGTTTTCCTCTTCACCCTCTCCCCTGCTCATAGGGGTTGCAACCAAAGGCCTGGTGCCTGCCAGTCTCCTTCTCTCCTTCCAAACCTTCAGGTGTTTATACACTTGTTTGTAGAAGTGAGCCCTGACGATACCCAGCACAGTTAAGTTTGGCCAACTGCCATTCTATCTGGGGCCCTTTTGGTCCTTCAGGGACTTCTCATAAACTCCAGCACCTTTCAGACTTGCTATCATGTGGCTGCTCATGACCATCAGCCAGCTTTTCCAGCATGCTGGAATGACACCCATCCTTCCCTGTGGGCTCTGCACGGGTTCAGCTGGCTCAGGGGCTCCCTGACTCAGTTCTCCTCTGCAAATGATAGGCTGAGGGGAGACCTCGTTGCTCTCTACAGCTACCTAAAAGGAGAGTGCACTGAGGTGGGGCTTGGTCTCTTCTCCCTGGTATCAGGTGATAGAATGAGAGGAAATGGCCTGAAATTGTGCCAGGGGAGGGTTTGGTTGGAGATGGGGAAAAATTTCTTTGCTACAGGAGTGGCCAGAAACAGGCTGCTCACCATCCCTGGAGGTGTTTGAGAAATGTGTGGCCATGGCACTTGGATGTGGTTTAATGGGCGTGGTGGTGCTGGGTTGATGGCTGGTCTGGGTGGCCTCTTTCAACCAGAACAATTCTGTGTTTCTCAGGTTGTAAGGATTTTGTAAGGAACAGAAAACTTCAGAGGACTTGAATTAGTTAGACTTAGTTGTGCAGAAGTCAGGTGCATCCCTTGGGGTTCAGTACGGTATCACAGACAGCACAGGTTTGTGTAGTGGTGGATGCTGTAGGACAGGGAAGGCAGAATCCAGGTCATGTCTGCAAAGCAGTCGTCATTGTGAGCTTTTTCTTCCAATTAACTAGAGGAGATGATGGTTCAAGACTCTTTACAATGTCTCTGTAGGAATGGATTTAGTACGCAAGAGGGCAGATACAGGCTGGAGATTAGGAAAACAATATTTACAGGGAGGGTGGTGACACACTGGAACAAGTTGCCCAGGGAAGTTGTGGATGTCCCTTCCCTAGAGGTGCTCCGGGCCAGGCCGGATGAGACCTTGAGCAAGCTGGGCTAGTGTCCCTGCCCATGGCAGGGTGCTGATACTAGATGACCCAAACCATTCTATGATCTGTGCTTTACTTACAAGGGTAGGTCTCAAGTTTGGTCTTCTATCTTTGCAGCAGAGAAAAGCCTTCCAGAGGCAGGAGGAAATGTGCTTCTAGGGCCCAGCAAACATTCCTTGGGGATGCTCGAGGGGGAGCAGCAATGTGCACTCTTGGTGACTCTGGAGCACCAGTCCTGTAAGAACTGCTTCATTCTCCCATCTTCTCTCTCTGTGTGCAGTTTGAACCAGGTATGCTTTTCCCTGAAGTCTACAGCAGCAGAGACAGGGCTTGGCAAAACCTTCCAGAGCAGCCTCACCATGGGTTCACCCTGCTTCGCAGCAAAAACTCAGGAGCAGCTTGCTTCAAATACCCATTACTGCATTCTTGGCTCTTGCAGTTTAGCAATAGCCACGGGTACAGAAATAACAGAAACCCGAGGCAGGCACAGGATGGTGATTTGTAGTCCTTTGTAAATCTTTCTGGCTTCAGCCGTTGTTTCGTGGGGAGCAAGAGCGGAGGCGAAGCTGCCAGGCTGTGCCTGCAGCTGGGCGACCACTGGAGCTGCGGCAGGAGAGTGTCCGCTCGTAGTCACCTGGCAGTTTCTGGCCTATATAGTAAAGGCTTGTGCAGAAATTATTAAACTGAGAAAATCCAGATAGGAAAATGAACCTCAAAGCAATTACAACCCCTGGGAATTTATCAAGTGTGGCGATATGTTTGAGCTAGGGAATGAAAAGATCATTAACCATTGTCAAGCACTGGAGGTTTCTACCATAGGGGAACTTCATTCTCCCCTTTGTCAGCCGCTGTAGTGACAAGCTGCAGAGGGATGACAGATTCAGCTAAGGATTTGCAGCCTGAACACCTGTGCAGTGTCATGCCTTTAAAAATAGAATGTGACAGCCA
This sequence comes from Psilopogon haemacephalus, assembly GCA_013396835.1. Lineage (NCBI taxonomy): Eukaryota > Metazoa > Chordata > Aves > Piciformes > Megalaimidae > Psilopogon > Psilopogon haemacephalus. The sequence continues at coordinate 262,366 of VWZI01020810.1, read as the reverse complement.
AACACACCGGACCTCTTCTGTCCAAATGTAAACCACAGGGGTTTTTCCTTCAGCTTTTATCTAGAGAAATAGCTCTCAGTCATCGCCGCCCAAGTGAAAATTCCAAGCAAAAGCTGTGCTGCTGAGGTCCAAAATAAAGAAGACAAATGGGAGTTGTAGGCACAGGTGCACCAAAAGAATTTAACAATCACCATTTCTTTCTTCTCGCTGATGTTTTGATGTCCTGTAACTTTGGAGAGCACAGATCAGTGATGTTCAGCAGCAGCTTCTTCAGGAAGGTTAGAAGAGGACTGTTGACTAAAGCTGCTTTGCATACATTGACTTCTGTATGACTCAGCCAACCCTCTGCTGAAGCTTTCAAAAAAGTAACCAAAACACTTTTTGTTTTGTATTGTCTTCTTTATGAAGAGGGGAAAAAAAGGCATAAACCAAGGGCAGCAAGATACAAACATTCTCCCTGGTTAGGTGTGTGCATTTCTGCTCTCCTCGGGAGGAGCCTACGTCACTGGCGGTGTTTGAAGGGACCATCTCTGCTTCCAGTGTCCTTCAATAGTGCCCTTGAAATGTTGATCAAAACTAAAGCAGGCAATCCGAGGGCCTGACAGGAAGAACCACTCTGCCCAGACTCTCCAGCCCACTGCAGTCCATGTCACCAGCCAGTGTGCCCTGCTCTGGGGCTGAGCACAGCTGTGGCGCAGCCCCACAATGCTCCCAGCCCCTCTCTCTCTGCCCTCCAGCGTGGGCTCCTTCTTCAGCACAACCTTTGCTTGCAAGGGTGGCTGTTTGCTCCTCATGTTGGGTGCAGTAAGTTGGGGAGAGGTTCCTGGCCTCTCTTCTTTTGCAGTTCTATCAGCTGTGTTTCGAGGACGTTTAGGCAGTATTTTGGGACGACAGTTATGTGTGGTACTGTGATGGGGAATTAGGCAAGGCCCACATTTAGCTCTTCCGTGCTCTCAGTTGTGTTTGGGAAAGACAGAAAGCTACTTTAAATGCAGATAAGGATTAGCATTTGGGATGATAAAAGCTCTCACACATGAACAGGCCGCTTCTTAAAATCAATGAAATAAATTAGACTCCCTGTTTAGGAGCATCTGGCACCCTTAGAGCCCAGCCCGTGTAATGATATCTGTTTATTAAAAAGAATTATGTAACAATATGGCTGATTTAGTTCAAGATGATTGGCTTAGCAACTTAATTGGCCTACGGAGTACACCAGAGCAAAAAAAAAATAATTGAATTAGCTCATTCGTTTGTGGATGACTGGAAGCACTGCACATCATGCCTGGCTTTCTGAAGGTGTGCAGCCATCTGAGGCTGCAAGGAGCTCAACCTTTTCTGCTTGCCCAGAAACCTCCTTTGCACCTGTAAGACCATCAGCACCAAGCTGATGTCAGGCGTTGGGCCCCAGCTGAAGCCCACAGGAAGCAGCATGCTTTGAGCCCAGAGAGCACTCCGACTCCTTGCAGCCAAGGGAGCCCTTCTGCAGGATCACCAAAGTGTGTCTTGAGGAGTCAGTCTCATTTTCACCCACTCTGGTCGCTCTTTCTGCTGAGCTGACACCCGCAGCTTCCAACTCCCAGACCCTCTTGCCATTCCACAAAGGGAGCATGCACTGTGCCACTTCTGTATTCATCCTGCTGCAAGTTTTGTTTCCTCTGGCTCCAGGATGAGCACTTAGCCATAGCCATGGAAAACCTGCTCTGGGACGTTACAGCTTCTCAGCTGAGACACAGCAGTGATTTTCTATTATTATTATTGAACCTCTCAGTAACACAAAAGCAGTGGAGTTAATTAGTGAACTGTGTTCAAATTAGTTAATGTCCAAATAGTACTGTCATAATGGCATTTGGTGATGGCTCAGGTAACTTTCAAGATCTCTCTGCTTTCTTTCAGTTCTGCTGCGTCAGCCAAGAGATTGCTGTCTTGGGGACAAATTCCACTTAAGTGGAGTTAATCACATCAGCAGAAGTTGTTTCCATACTCTGGTTTTACACCAATTTAAATAAAATTAGAGGTTTAGATGCTGATTTCTCTTGTGCTGTTAACTTCACATGCTCTGAGTCCCGGATGGTTTATTTTTCCATTTCTATAATTGAACATCAAACTCCCTGCTTCTCTCCCACCCCCCAAAGCACACAGAAAACGAGACTAAAACCTAAATTAAAATCAGAGTAAGGATTTGACTTAAAACATAAAAGAAGAAAGAGGGCTGAAATTCCATACTTATCACACCCTGTTGTACCTAGATAGAGCTGCACATCTGGCATGTGAGATAATGCACTGTTTAGAGACCCTCTTACCAGCACAGAAAATTGGAAATGAGTTTCAAGTCGTAACGCTACATTTCTCCACTCCTGGGAGCAAGTGAGGCCCTGGGTTCCACTCCTTCTGTAGGCTGTGTGATTTGATTCCCTCTGTTGGCTCTGTACATAGCGTGGGCATGAAGGAAATCAGCAAAGGAATGGTTCTGCAGGAAGTATTTCGTGTGGCACAGCTGAGAAGGGTTTCTTAGCTCTTCCCTACAGCCAGGTCTCATTGTAGTAGGGCCAGAGCAAAAAGGAAGAGATGCTTGGCTGAAGCCAGAGGTGGAGCAGTGTAAACCGTGGGACCTCACTGGGTTTGTTTCTCATGTGATACAAATCCTTAAACCCACGGGCAGTGGTCACCATTCCTGGCCTCAGCAGCATCTGTTCTCTTGGGACTGCCTGCTCTGATTGTTCACTGCTGCCAGAAGCACACCTGCCATGTATCTGCATGAGTCTGGCCTGTAACTACCGGAGAAGAAAAGTTCAACCTGCAGCCCACAGGCTTCCCAGTTAACTTCCTGAAGCTGCTGGGTGGCTGCATGGGTCTGGCCTCTGGTAAGGAAGGTGTTCAGCAAAATGCAAGTGTTCTGTTACCAAAAAATGACCCAGGGGGAGCACATTCAGCTTTGGAATTAACGCACAAGAGCTCAAGGACATCTCTAAATGCAGAACATCAGACTTTGTCTGACCTTTTAGTACTTCCATTCTCCCAAAATAAATGCTTTCTCTTGGGTCTGTGTGTGCCTGCCCGAGTGCCTGTCCAGCAGCGGCAGGGAGGGAGGGAGAGGGATTCCATAACAAGCCAGAACACAGAAGATGTGATTGTGTTAGTGATGTGCTCCCCTAGGTACAGCAACAGGCAGGGTGGCACCGGGGAAGAACACAATGAGCAAGGAAGCTGCTGGCATGCTGCTGACCTGCTCCTGACACCAGACTTGTATGGGACCAGCTCTCATACCTTGAAAAGAGAGGAACAGCAGTAGGGGTATCATGATCTGGTGCTAAGGCCAGGAAAGCAGCATCCCAAACCAGAGAGGAGCAAAGCAGCAGCTTCACAACCTCTCCTCCCTCCAATCTGTGCTGCATTTATCCTGTGTAGTGACCATGAAGACAAAAGGAGAAAAAGCAGCTAAGTGAAGCATGCTGTTGGCACCCTGGAGGAAACTTCTCCTCCTGAGTATTGAGCAGCAATGAAGTGCACATCAAAACGGTTTGGATGTTTTGATCCATATTCAGCTATCGGTTTTGGCTGAAACTCAGCTGAGCCCTAAGCAAAATGGAAAAGCAGTCAACACAGCCTACCTATGCTAACCAGGTGGTGCCCTTTGCTGGGTGGAAAGGATTTGGGAACAGCAACTCCGTGCAGTGAAGCCATGTATTCAAGCCTCTTGTTCTCTGGATAACAACCCTTGTGTCTCACTGCAGGGCTGGCCATCCTGCTCTCTCCTGTGCATGGCTTGTGGACAGAAGCAGCTGCTATGCCTTAAACAGGAGCTGGAAGGTTCTCTGCTTCAACTCCAGCCAAGATGAAAAGGAAAACCAGACCTATTTACCCCGCAGCACACTAGCATGCATATACTTTGCTTAATTTGATGGCCTGCTCCAGATTAGGTTTGTTCCTGTGGGTTATCCAGGGAACTGGCACGAGGCTGTGCTGCCTTCATCCTTACTGCAGGCAGGTGAGACAGACAGACGGACAAGCCTGCCCTGAAATGGTTCAGCAGAAGCTGCTGGCACTCTCATAGACAGCAGTAGCTGAACTGTACTTGTCCCTGTTGAACTGCCCACAGCAGGCAGCTGCGGGCACTTACCAGAGCTGCTCTTCTGTCTCTCATGTGGATGCTGCCAGCTTTGGTCAGGCAACAGTTAGGTTTAGATTTGCTTCCTCCTTTGATCTCCACAGTCTGTATGAAAACACAGATGAGAAACAAGAAGGAATGTGTGGCTTTTTAAGCCTGACTTCACTTACATATCATCAGTTCTTGTACTTTCTGCTTCTCAGCTCACATCTCCTGTCTCTTGCTTTTAAAACTCTTCTTCCTGACTCCATTTGTTTGGGGTTTGAGATTACTCACACCACTTGTTAACGTTCAGTCCTAAAGCCATCCCAAAATCTGTTTCTTATGCAGTTAGAACGTGCCTATTGAATGCAAGCAGCCATGCCTTAGATTAAACCCCTTCAGCCAGGAGGTGAATTAAGCAGTCACCTGTAAGTCTCATTTGCCATTATGGATTCTTCTGACCTGGCTCCTCCTGCTTTTTAAAAACCTGTGAGAACTGATCACTGTAGAGTGGTTCTAGTCAGAGCAAACCTTACAATAGCAAACTCTGTTTTGGGAGCAAATTCATTATCTGACATAGAGCTCAAGACTGAAGTCAACTTATCAAGAAAAATCCCCCAAGAAATGTGAGCAGTGAGGTGCAAAAGGAACACTTTGGGTTTGTTAGGGTGTGTGTGTGCAGCCCAGGCACAGGGAAGAACCTCGAGGGGCTTGCCAGCAGAACGTGGGTAAAGCAGACATCTGAACCTGGGGGAAAGAAAGGTGTTGTGAGTGAAGGTAAGCAAGTGCACAGAGCCTTGATGTCTCACCAAATCCTGATCTACACTAACCTGATATCTAACCTGCACTCCCACTGGAGCCCAATGAGGTTGTGCCTTCAGAGGCCTGGGGTGCAGCTGGCCATTGCTGCTCCTGTATCCACTGGCACTTGTACTCCAGCTTGCCTTGTCCATACTAACCCAGGAAAGACATTCTAAGGTTGTGCTTTTCTGGAGGTTTTCCCTAAACAGCCTTTGCATGCGTTCCTGCTGCCACGTTTGTAGGGCTGTAGATGCTCAGGCAGTGTCCCACTGCCCCAGCCCTCCTGTGGGGGACTGCTCTGCCTCAAGTGCTCGCTTTACTGCAAGCACCTGCTACTGCACTTCTCATACAACCTGAAAACGTTACCCTTTATATGCCAGTTGGAGTACATCAAATGCTTCATGGGATGAGACCAAATGAATACTTGGGGTTATGTGCACAGAAATTCAGTCAGAGAAAGACTGGAAGGTGTAAAGCTGTGTGGAATGCATTCCCTGTTTGTTTGAGCCTGATCTGCCTATGTGCAGCATGTGGTTTTGGAGTCATATTTTTACATGCCAATGACAGCAGTTTGGATTGACTCCTCTTGTGCTAGAGTAACATCTTCATCGTCCCCAGATCCTCTCCTGTTCTTACACCACTTGTACAAAGACCTTAGTTACTAAGTTCCTAAGAAAGGGAACAAGCCAGGCATGTGCTGTGACTTTCTCCAGTCCAAACTCCTCTGTGCAACCCTTTTCAAACCCAAGTCATGGATTTATTCTAGCAGGACAGATGACTAACCAGCTTCTAATTAATACCTCTTAGCCAGTGATTGGATTTCAAATTTGGACTGTGTCATTTTTAAAGTGTTCCAAAGGTATAATTTCATTTCAGACCTGCCACTTCATGTACCTAGCACTGTTCTTGAATGAGAGTAATCATGGTTTGTCTTTAAAGGGTATCCAAAAAGCCAAGGTATTATATTGATAAATAGGTGGGAAAGTACTAAGGAAAATATTTCTACTTTATAAAGCTTTTAATTTACAAAAGGTTGGACCAACGAATCTCAAAGTGCTACAAAACTTCAAAGTGCAAACAAATTCCCTTGTTTTCCCTTTTCTTGGAGACATAAAAGATGGCTGAATAAATTAAAAGGGATTAAAATTGGCTTTCTTTAGGACCTTACAGTAGGAAGTGAGTGTTACTCTACCATTATGCAGCACACAATGGCTGCAGGTGCTGTTGGCTGCCGCAAGGCGAAGGCTAACATTGTTTCACCTGAACAGTTAATAATAAGGTAGCTTCAGTCAATGATTTTTCTCTTCTTTAAGAGAGTAATTCATTTAGGAAACAGCATCCATGCATGTGTGTAGGCAGCAGTAAAATAGCTCAGAGTGCCCCAATGTGCTACCTCATGCTAAGTGCTTCAAAAGGGGGAAAGATTTTAATTGAATTTAGAAGCCTGCTGTGGTCTCCCAAGCACACTGCAGGGAGGAGAGAAGCTGTGAGCCTGCTCCCCACTGCTCCCCAGGCAGGTGTGAGGACAGGCAGCTCAGGGCCCAGCTCCACACCTGGCTGTGTGGTGAGGAGGAAGACAAACCTGCCTTCATCCCAGGTTGGTGTGATGGAGTCGCCTCCGCAGAGTTGGTGGGCAAAGGCAGTGACAAGGGACTGCTCAGTCCCAGCAAGGGACAGGTGGTGGGAGCATCCTGGGAAGGTGCCAGCCAGGCTAGTCCAAAGGACCTCCACTTCACTGAGAAGATGTAAGTGGAGAAGCTTACTCTGCAAGTGTCACCCCCATGGGAAGCCAGCTTTGAACTCAACAATGTCAGTCCCTCTCTTCCATCCCTGCCCAGCTGATGCAGTCTTGGATCCCGGCACACACATCCTTCAAGCAACAGGCAGACTCAGGAGGAAATCAGCAAGAGTCACTGAGCAGCCCCAGTGTTCCTCTAGCAGAGGGATGCTGTCCAGGACCTCAGGGTGAGCACAGCTTCCCAGGACATCAGCACAGAAAGCACTCACAGCAGCTCTTTGCAGCTGGGCGCTTTGCTTCATGGTGTCCCTAAGCTGATGTTTAAAATTCTCCAACCCAAGCATTTGCTCCCAAACACCTCTGACAAGGTGCACCTGAGCAGCGAAGTAAACTGAAGTTCAGAAAGTTGGGATTTGCTTCAGCTAGCTCTGCCCTCACTCCCAGGCTCCCACTGAAGCAGTGGCAGCCCTCCTGGAGCAGGCTCTTCATCTCCATCATGGCAGCGGCAGGTTGTTACAACTGCAGCCTGCAGCAAAGCATCACCACCATCTCAGGCCTTATTTAAATAATGCTGCTCCCTGCCCATTAAAATGTAACTCCTTGCTTTAAAATGGGATTAATTAAAATGTACAAGAATGCGAAACAGGTTTTATGCTCCAGCCCAGTGCATGCTTTTCATAACTCATTCCCAGATGTAGCATTCAGGGCAGCACGGCAGTCTCACTGCTGCCATCAGAAGCACAAATGACTGCAAAGCCTGTTCTCAGAACCTTGGCTGGAGCATCACCAGCCTTAGATTTTTCATCACATATTATTGGGTCGTTACTGGCTTGTGAGATAATTGTATCAGCCATCTAACTTTTGACAGTATCCAAAGTGGCTGGAAATAGTTTGCTGCAGCACCTTTGTCTTTTAAAGGCCATTTGGGGCTTGTTATTTTAATCCTTGTGCAGCCTGATTTATCACTTCAAACATCTGTCAGCTGTGCTTTGTCTTGAAATTGATAGTGATGATGTTACTGATTTTTCAACAGCAGCTGTTAGAGGTTCATTAGTTAGACTCTCCAAGGGAGCAGATAACTGTAATATTTTTCTTTGTTAATCATCTCTCACGCATTGTAATAATACGGAGCTCCAAATCTGCTAGAAATGCACAGCTCCTCTCAGCTCCTAACTTGTCAGAAGCATCCTTTTATTCATTAAATCTGCCTCGATTATTAAAGCTCTCCTCTTCATAATGCAGTAAAAAATTGAGTAAGGGCCGGTGAGCAGGAAGATAAAACCCCAGCCCCTGCTGCCTGGTGCTGGGCACAGAAGGGGCCCAGAGTTTGCATCCACACGTGAGCGGGCTCCCAGGAGCAGGGTAAGGGCTGCTCCATTATTGGTCTCTAATTTACAGGTTACAAGGAAACAAAGCCTCCACCACAGCTCCAGGAAAGGCAGCTTCCTTTCTATCAGATACAGCACTTCTCTGCTAATGCCTTCTTCCCTGCTTCATAAAATAGTCTTAATGGCTTAACTGTGATCCTTAAAGCATTTCCCACCCCGAATCCTTGCCAGCCTGCCCCCCAGATGAGTGCCACAGTGACTCCTGCCAGGAGCTTGGAGGAACCTGAGCATCTGTGGACTCTCCTGCAGCTGAGAACCTATCAGTGCTGCTGCTACTCACCAACAGATAATTACAGTCTGAAATTAGTATTTTACTGCACTGGTCTCAGCAAATGTAAAGGAAACTGTCTCAGGCGTTGAAGAAAGAGAGTTTGTGCAGAGAGCAGAGACACAGCTAGAGGTACCTGCTTGAAGACCCCTACCAAAAGAAATATCCCCACACCACAAGGGGTGCATGTGGACAGCCAGAAAATGCAGACCATCACCAGACAGGAACCCACACAGGTCAGGTTTCATCTCCCTTCTTGTCACCAGGGTCAGAAGCTATTCTTGAAACAAATGCACATTGATTTTTTGAAGTTAGATTTTCAGCTTTTAGCCATCTGTCTTCAGAAGTCCTTCAGAATTCCACCTCTCTGGCTGATGCCATTAGTGTGTCACAGGCTCCATGACCTTCCCATTTTTCTTACCAAAGGCCAGATGAACTCTGCCTCAGTTGGTGGCACTGTGCAGCCAGTCAGGTGGAGCACTGACCTGCTGCATGGCAGCATTCCCTTGTCCGTCCTGTTTGGAACCAAAAGCCCTTCTCAGACTCCATTGATAGATGTATTTATAGGTATGTCTGCAGATCTAACCTAAGCTTTCTGCATCTATAGTAAGTGAAGGGCTCAGTACAGAGCAGTTCAGTTCCCCAGTGCTCAGGGAGAGCTGCATGCCTCCAGTACAGCAAAAACAAAACCTGCTTGCTAATTTCAGACCTAATTATGAGCTGTCCCAATACAAACATAAAAATAAGATACTTGTTTTTTATCTCAGGTATCTGAGAGGGATAGGGGTAGGGGGGGAAACTAAAGCAGTAAAAGAGGTGAAGTCTGGGGGTAGAGCTGGTGCACACTCGTGGGCAGGAAGCACCTCTCAGACTGATTTTCTGTTCTCTCAGCAGAACGGCAGAGCAGTTCAGTGCACGGAGAGAATTTAAAAGCTCTCTGTGCTCTAAGCAATTTATCCAGCCGAGGCTGGAAGGAACACTTCAGAGAGCCTAACACTCCTCATCAGGGTTGTGGGACAGACATCACAGATCTGCCACAGATACAGGTGGAAATGAAAGCATTTGCAGGCTGTGTTTTTAAATTCCACTCTGCTCCTTCCCCTCGCCGCTTCTTCCTCCCAGTTTCTCTACTGAAGTGCTGTTTTAGTAAAATATTATCTTCCTTTCTCACCTAGACTGGAGCATTTTAAAGTGATTTTTTCTGGTCTGTGAAATATGGCACTGGGTTACGTGTTTTGTTCAAATATATGCAATGAAATTACCCTGAGTTGGAGCTTCCCTACCGTATTCCCTGGGTTTAGATTGGTATTTTTGTCTGCGAGTTATTTGGATGTCACCATCTCATATTCTGAAGCTGTCTACCTTCCCTGGCTATTAGCTGCAGACAGAGCTGTGCAGAGAAGAGGCAGAGCCCTTTGTGCTGTGAAGCACACCTCCCCTGCTGCCCGCACGCCTGCCGCCGGACCCTGCCGTGTTGCAGGCTGCAGCAGTGTGCAGCCACACGCTGGCTTTGGTGGCTGCAGCTGCTGTCTTCTGCCTTGACTTCTGTGCCACGCTGAAGCTCCTGGAAGGGAAGAGGCTGAAACGTGAGCGGAAGCTTCAGGCTTACCCTTACTGTCGTGTCTCTTCCAGGGAAAAAGGAGGTTGTAGCCAGGTGGGTGTCAGGCTCCTCTCCCAAGTAACAAGTGACAGGATGAGATGGAACAGCCTGAGTTGTGCCAGGGGAAGCTTCAGTTGGATTAGGAGAAGTTTCTTCACCTAAAAGGTTGTCAGGCACTGGAGCAGGCTGCCCAGGGAAGTGGTGGAGTCACAATTCCTGGAGGTATTTAAAAGCTGAGTAGATGTGACACTTAGAGACATGGCTTTGGTAGTGCTGGGTTAGCAGTTGGACTCTACGGCCTTAAAGGGCCTTCAGCCAAGGGCTTCCGTGGTTGTGCTGAAGTGTGCCCTTGTGCCCAGCAGTGTTCTTTGACTTTCAGACAACTATGTCAGAAAGTATTTGCACTCACAGTATTGAGACCTGGTTTTAGGCTGCCATTCCTCATCCTCCCTCTGTGCCTCTCAGGTGCTTTCCCAGTCGTGCTGCAGAGGTGGCTCTGGAGGAAGCCCGATTGCCAGCCCCTGAGAGCAGGCTGCAGTGCAGGCATGGCAGTGCAGCAGCCTGCTGCGGGGAGGAACTTCTTTCTTGCATTCATTTGCAAGCAGGAAATTTAATGGTCTGTGAGGCTGGATCATGGAGGCTTTTTTGCTGCTGAAGCAGCTTGTCATTTTAGTGTTAACTACAGGAGACAGGACAGAATTGTTAAAGCAAGCCAATTATTTTAGCTATTGAGCAGGGGATTTCTGTCCACCCTTCCCAAGTGAAAGAAAGCAGCAGCAGCAGTTCTGTGAGCCACTTCCCAAATGACAGCCTGCTAACATGACTGAGGATTTGGGGAAGTCTGGGTCCTGTGTCACCATCCAGCTCAAGATCATCACTCCTGACAATGCACTCCCTGCTCTGCAGGTCCCCCTCCTCAAAGGGTGTCTTTGCTGAAACAGCATGCTGAGCCCCACAGTCCCTCCTTCTGATCTGCTGTAAGATGAAGACACAAAGCAAGCAGGTGAATTCGAAGTTTCTGGCTTTCATCTTTGCACCAGACTGTTTCAAAGAGTCTGTCACTGCCCGTGGGAGCCAGCAAACCACTTACAGCCTCTGGCTGCTGTTTATTTATTTGCAGTTTAGCAAGGGAGAGGTTGTTCACGTGCAGTAAAGGGTTCCCAGCGCCCAGAGAGCCAGGGCTTCTCACTTGCAATGTTCAGCCTCTCTTCTCAAAGTTCACAGCCCCACCACCCCCATCAGCATGGGTAAATAGCCATGGCAATTTCCGTGAGTCTCCTCATTCACACGGAGAAGTATTCCCAGCTTTTGTCTGGAACTGGAGCTGCTCAGCTAATCAAGCTGACAGGCAGGACCCCAGTAACCTTCAGGTCTTGCTTTTGCTGGTGTGCTGCTCATACCTCTCCTTTCTTCCAGACTGCAAGCTGCTTCCTGAGCTACGTAGGACACAACCTGCTCTAAACCTCCAGCTGAGAGGTCTTGTGTAGGTTTTTGAAGTTTGACACTAGCAAATCCCTGCTCACTCTGTTCCTTCTCAGCAGCTCAGTGCTCAGAAGGTTATATGCCACGCAGATCACTCATGGGCCAGACAGGGCTGCCAGGCAGGTAGTTGGCATCACTGGGACCTGGGTTGCACCACTGACAGCTTACAGCAGCCTGGGCTGGCTGCTCCTCAGCCACTCGTCCTGACAGGGAGAGTCACCATGAGCACTTCAGGGGCCCTCATCAACTGCACCATAACAAGAGCAGAGGAGTTTGGCTCAGGAAATGAAAGGAGCAGCCAAATACGAGCTCATGTTTTAGCAGCCATCCCAAGCAATCTTTGTACTCTCTTGGCAAGTGAAATACATTTCAGAAGTCAGTTGGGTAATTTTCCCAGTGTGAGAGCCACACACCCTGCTGTCAGGCCCTCAGGTATTTAAATACACTTTTTAACTTACAAAAGCAATTCCTAGTAAGTAGCTTATCTCCACTCCTCCATGCTTACCGAATTTATAAATACACCTGAGAGCAAAGGCAAACTGCAGGCCATGGCAGGACGTTACCTGCTGCCTACAGAGCACAGTGTGCTCTCGGTTTTCACTTGCTGCAGCTGCTGCTGTCTGAGTCAGGGTGGCCCAGGTGCTGTCCAGGAGCTGCAGCTGATGGCAGGCGGGAGGAGAATCAGAGCACCTGTCAGGATCGCTGTGGAAAGGAGAGTTTTGATGCAGCACAGAGCAACACCTCCTTTCTTCAGGCAGCCTAACCTCCACAGTTCTGTTTTCTCAAGGGGAATCCAAAAGCTTCCCAGCAGAATTTTTGGGAGAAGGAGTCAAAAATAAAAATATTCCAAGCCAAACCCCGAGTATGGGGTTTGGGCAGCTGAAGATGGAGGCATCCTCAAGGATTCTTCTGCCTCTGGTAATTTACAGCTAGCAAAGCTGCAGCAGTAATTGAATGCAATTATGAAAGCTCACAGGCTTGTAACGTCCTGAAAAACAAGGCTGGGGCTAGTAGAGCAGCCATGGCTCTTTCATACACTCCTGCTGAAAGCTGTTGTTGCTTGATTCCTGAATTCCTTGAAGCATTCCTGACAGCAATCACATCTGCTGCCATAAAACCCATCACTGCCTCTGCCGCTGGGAACAGCCTATTTAATAATCAGTAAAGTTCAAGCTCAGCTTGTTGTGATGAGTTATTGGAACCCCTTATCATTTTCTTGGGGAAAAAGGGCCGTAGTGGATCACAGTTTTATGTTTTCCCATTTAATTGATGATGGGCTGAGGTTTTATTAATCTTGCTGGGCTGCAGCGTAAGATGCTGAAAAAGCTAATATGAGATGATTGTGTCTGGTTAATATGTGTGCTTTGCAGAACTGATAAGGTCTGTCAAGGCATAAATTATTTAAAATGTGATAGATGTGTTGAAATCGTTGGCTGCTCAAACAGCCACGGCAGAGCTGCTTCTCTGCCCCCTCCCCGCAGCGATGCTGGCGACACGGCCGTGAGGGAGGCACAGCAGCAGCACGAATGGAAACCCACTGGCTACAGCCCCAGCTCTGGGGAGACCACCCCAATGACCGCCCCCAGTACGAGCTTTTCACCGGTGAAACGGGGTGGGAGGAGGTTACCAAGTGCCACCTCCCTGCCACCAGCCCTCGGTCTCTGCTGGTGCGGGATACAAAGCTGGCAGCAGAGCCAGCGAGCCCCAAACACTGCTTCAGAGCCCTTTGTCCCCACACAGCTCTTCGCTGCAGATAATTGCAGCGAGCTTTAAAACGAGTCCTGGCAGGCAACTGATTGCTGGTGATTGATGAGGAGCCCAGAAGAAATTCCCGGAGCATCCAGACGATTAACTCCTGCACAGGTACACCTGCTTGTATTTAGTGCCTTGTCCACAGAGAGAGGTGTGGGAGCAAGTTCCAGACGCATCCAGACTGACTGAGCAAGCAGGCAGCAGCTCCTGCTGGCAGCAGCTCCTGCCGGCAGTGCCTCAGCAGCAGAGGCTGCTCTCAGAAGCACCTCACAGGGACCCCGGAGCAGGCACCCTGCTTTTGTTGGCTACCTATACAGCACCTGCGGGGTTCTTCTGCAGGCTGCTGCTGCTCCTCCACACTGCATCTGGATCACCGAGCAAAACTCGAGCCCCATCAAGAGCCAGAGGGAGGGAAGGTGATGTGGAAGAGGCCATTTAATTACAAGCCCTTTTCCAGCTGCCTGCAGCTTTTGCTTTGGCTCCAACCCACGTGAAAGGCCTGCGAGAGTGGTCAGGGGGCTATGAACCCTGACCGAAAGGGGTGGCAAATCCTTGGGTTGAGCACTTTGAGCTTGGGCAAGCCAAGCCACCACAGAACAGGCACTTGTGTGTGCCTGGTGAAATGCAGAGCATGGGGTTTAGATTCGTGGAAGCATTGTCTGGAGAAACAGGGGCTTGAGAAGGAAGCAGGGCTGAGGGCACTGTGTGAGCTAGCTGAAGATGTCCCTTCACACTACAGCAGGGTTGGCCTTGATCCAGTGTAGTTGGGCACAGCCCTGCTTACTACACTGGGGCTGGACCAGATGACCTCTGGAGTTGCCTTCCAACCCAGTGTGTTCTACAGTTTCAGCCTGTGCTGCTCTGCTGAGCATTTCAGAGCAGCACACAGGAAGACCCAAGGGTTTGAAGTTTAACACTCCACAACATGAACCACATCACAGCTTGTTTTGAGCTGCTCTTCTGGTGAAGGCAGCCAAAGCAAGCTCTGAGGCACACTGTAGGTCCCGTGCTGCTGGCTGGGGCCAAGGTTGTGTTTCTTACCAGAAAATATCTGCAGTCTAGTGGAAATTTGGCAGTAAGGAGGTGACATTCTGCAACCCCTGCACTAGGGAACAAGCTTAGGTGATGTCTCCTGTTTGGGAATGGAGGGTTTGGAAGGGATGGGAAAATGCAGGTGCAGCAGAGGAGAGCTGCAGCAATAGCCATCTACTTAAATGTAGACCTCCTTAAGCCACTGCTTTTCAGATACCCTGCTAGCAATATTTTCCACTGCAGAGCAGCATTACAGTGGAATGGGAAGGTGCTGAGGAAATCATTTTTTCTTCCAGCGTGTGCTGCATTCTTTAAATACTTAGGGTTTTATTGCCTAGAAGTTCCCAGCCCAGGTGAATAAAAAGGCTGAACAAAGAGCATCGCCCAGCCTGGTCAAGGGCTCAAAGCTGTCAGCAGGCAAGGACCCGTGGCGCCATACAGAGCCAGATTAAGCCTTGCTTTGGTTCTCTTGCATTGCAGAAAGCTGCATTCAAAACAAGACCAATCTGCACATGCACAGGAAAAGGTTTTCCATTTTCAAGAACACAGATGTTAGCCACAGCTCTGAACATTGGCCCCTGGCCCCTGCGCTGAGCAGATTTGCTAGACACCTTCTCACTGAATGTCTACAAAACACAGAGCCTGCAAATTCCCCTTCTTTGAGCCCAACTGAGCTGGCCACACTGCCAACCAGCAGCACGAGGCCAAGTCGAGAACTAAGGCTGTGTGGGAGTGGACAAGCCCACAGTTTGTAAATTACTTCAAGGAGAAGGAGGAGGAAAGACACTCGGGTTAAGTGTAAGGCATAACTCTGAGCAGAGGTCAGCGACTGGTACCTAGGCCTGAAACAGGGATCTGCCATCTCCTAGTTGAACACACCGAGGATTTGGTGCTCCTGCACGATGAAGCTGTTGTGTTGCCACAGGAAATACTCACGGCAGAAGCTGCAGGGACACAGGTCAGTATCTTGGAGAGCACCTCATGCAGCATAACACCTAGCTAATTCAAAGTTAGCACGATGCCAGCATGGTGGTGTTGAACCAGTTGTGTACTCCAGTCCCTCACCAATGTGACCATCCCAGCTGGCTTTAGCATAGGTCAATGCTTCCCACCCATTGCCCACCCCAATCCTTACAGTCATGTATTTCTTCTCTATGCCAGAGCCTTCTGAGCAAAGCAGTTAGAAAGCAATGCTCTGCTTTCTCATTTGGAGTGAGAGCCCCCTGAGGAGACATATGTTGAGCATTACCAGGGACAAGTGACTGAGTGCCCTAAAAGGCAGGGGAGGAAAGCCAAAGAGCTATTGCACAGGTTGCAATAAACACTGCAAAAGCAAAGCAGCCCAGAAGCACAGTTGTGTGCATCCCTGTGCCAGAGGACAGCCAGAGCAAAGTCAGATCCTCCTGCAGCTTTGTTCCTGTTCAGATTTCCAGCTGCAGCTCCCTCCAGCTCAGCTGCTAACAGCAATGCCAGCTGTAGGTGCCCACAGTTTGCAGCCATCATTCACACATTAAGCAGCAGATCACTTAGCCAGTGTAAAGACAGAAAGCTTCCTGGCATCTCAGCACTGCCAGGCCCTGGTCTCAGCTGGAAGGGCCTCTTTTTTGGGGGGGTTCTTCTAAAGGCCTGTGGTCAGTTTTGGGGGGAAGGCTGGGTGAGCATATGCATCAGTTCTCATTCCATCTGAACACAGCCACAGCAGGGGTGTTACTGCCTGCAGTGGTGGTGGGCAGCTGCTCCCAGCACCACCCAGCTGAGTGAGAGCTTTCACAAGCCTGCAAGCGGCTGCACTGCCACGTGTGGATGTGGCACTGCTGCATCACAGCAGCAGCCACGCTTCCCCCAGCACCCTTCTGCAGTGCTGTTGGTGCCCACACGGCTCAGCATCTGTCCCTGTGCCCAGCAGGCTCTCCTCGTTCAGGAACGCTGCACAGCGGCAGAGCCCTGCCACACCAGGTGGCTGTTGTCTCATTCTCCCCTCCCCTTTCTGACCTGAAGAATAAAACTATGTCTTCTGGCAGAGATGCCTGGCCCTAGGCTTGAAGCCAGCCCCAGATTTGGTCAGCACCAGTGAGAGGCACCTGTCCCCAGTCAGGCTGCCAGGTGCCCTGATGGCTGCCAGCCAACAGCCATCCCACTTACTGCACAAGGGATGCTCAGCATGGGGCAGGTGGCCTTGGAGCCTGGTGCTAGAAAACAGACCCCAGGCAAGATGGAGCGCTTGGGAGCTTCTGATCCCTGCCACATGCTGCAACAAAAACTTGCAGATGACAAAGTAACAACTGGATATTGAGGAAACTGAACGCTGGAGGGAACTGAGGCATAGAGGACCCCTTTGGGATCAGCAAGCCCAGCACTGCAGGGTCCCTAGTGACAGGCAGCACAAAATCCCACCCCATGAATTCAGCATCAGACTGAGCAAGCAGGACAGCAGGCACTCAGTACTTCAGCTGCTTTAGGCAAACTTCCAGCCTGCAGTCTTGCTCTGGGTGCCTGCTGCATGGTGAAAACCCCATCCTGTGCAGGGAGCCCACTGCAAGATGGATGATGAAATGAGAGCAGCATTTTGCCAGGAGAAAGAGGCAGCAGCAGTTTCTCCCTGGGGCTGAGCACCGCACAAGACTGCTGGTCCTCCTCTCCATTTTAAGAGCTTTTTCCCCCTGTTCCCATATTGCAGTTGGAAAACTTTGTACCTTAGGTGCAAGATAGTCCTGAAGAGAACAACTGAGAACACATTCTCCAAAATTTATAGCCAAGCTTCAGAGGCCCTAAGAAGAGAAGTTAGATGACTCTTTCTAGCTTGCTGACACACAGACCCTGCTTCTGCCGTCCTGAGCACAGGACTTCAGAGTGCCCAGCAGGAGCGAGCCTGGGCCATACATCTGCACACTGGAAACCAGCTCTTTACTGAGCCCTTTGACTGAACCCTGCCACTCTTGCACTACCAGGAGTAGTTAATGGCTTCTCAACAACTTTTCCAAACAGTTTTGCCTTGGACTTCAGGAAAAACTTCTCTCCTGTGAGGGTACTGGAGCCCTAAAGCAGGCTGCCCAGAGAGGTTGTAGAGTCTCCTCTGGAGAGATTTCAGAGCCACCTCACACCACCAGAAATAGCTGGGCAGGACAGGATTTTAAGCCTAAACAAGTTGGGAGTTTCAGTGGAGGAGGGGTGGAGGAGTAGGGAAGAGGGAATGGGAAATGCTGTGGGTTTATTTCATCCCATGTTTTAGCAGAGGTGCTGCTTTGCTGGTCAACTTTTCCAGCATCCTTAGGCATATTTTTACCTAACAAATCTATGAGCAAAGAGTGGCTGCCTGCTCTCACTGACCTCAGCCCGTGCAGAGATGTATCCGTTTGTCCCAGGGGAAGGCTTCCATCCAGCTGCTTGCATCTCCTGTAAGCTGTTTTGAGTGAAGTCCTTCAGCCTTCCTGGGCTGGCAGCTGTGACTTGTTGGGTTGCTCACCTGCCTCGGCCAGTCCAGCCACTATTGGGCTAAAAACAGCTATTAAGGCTCCTTTTGGACCTTGGCATCTTTGTTTCCATATGTTATACTTAGAGTTCTTTCTTTCTGTTTTGTAACAGGTGCTCTGTGATGCTAATCGAGGCGTACAAGGCAGGGAGGTGCTGGAGTGGGAAGACAAGGATACGGCAGAGACGCTGGTTGACAGCGTGGTGCACTCCAGGATCATCAACCCTTTGCGCCTCTTCGTTAAGCCATCTCCAGTGCTGAAGCATGGCCAAGTGTCCTACTCAGACAGCACAGAAAACTTCTGGGATTGGTTGTCCAACATCACAGAGGTCCAGGAATCTCTGACACGAACTAAGCGCAGACCTATAGTGAAAACTGGGAAATTCAAGAAGATGTTTGGCTGGGGCGACTTCCACTCCAACATCAAAACTGTGAAGCTGAACCTGCTGATCACAGGGAAAATCGTTGACCACGGCAATGGGACCTTCAGCGTGTACTTCCGACACAACTCCACGGGCCTGGGAAACGTCTCAGTGAGCCTGGTGCCACCTTCCAAGGTGGTTGAGTTTGAACCTTCTCCACAGTCGACGCTGGAGACCAAGGAATCCAAGTCCTTCAACTGCCGGATCGAGTACGAGAAAACAGACCGTGCTAAAAAAACTGCCTTGTGCAACTTCGACCCCTCCAAGATCTGCTACCAAGAGCAGACTCAAAGCCATGTCTCCTGGTTGTGCTCCAAACCATTTAAGGTGATCTGCATTTACATTGCTTTTTACAGTGTAGATTACAAACTGGTGCAGAAGGTCTGTCCCGACTACAATTACCACAGCGAGACGCCCTACCTGTCCTCTGGCTGACAGGGCCGTGGGCAGCTGCAGAGCTACAGCATCACTCATCAAAGTGAGCATCCCCAGTGCCCTTTTGGAGAAGAGTTTGTTTTCCTATTGGGTTAGTCTTTAAAAACTGTAGCTGTGTTTGTGCCGTATGGTAAATATAAAACTTGCTGTAACAACCATCTTCCTGTGGGACTGCTGCCTCTGAGCTCTGGCACTGCTCCGGAGGGAATGAGCAGGCAGCCACAAAGCTGTGGCCCTGGTGAACAATCTGAACGTCTGGTTTCTAAACTGGCCCTGATGGCAGAGACCTGGGCTTGTACTTGGACAGCACTTAGCAGGACCCTCTTTGTCCTTGGGAACTGTAAATGGCAATACAAAGAGCAAACGATACTCCCACCCTGCTTCCATGCTCCCACTTATTTCATGGAGAGTGTTACACATGCAGGGCTCAAGGGATCAGCTCCAAACACCACAAGGAACCTGCGTTTCTTTGAGTGGTAGTGGTTGTGTGTGCTGGCTGAAGTGAGGAGTGAGCAGTGCTTCCTTCAGCCCTCCCACCCCTGGCTATGCAATGATGTTGTTAGGCACTGCTGAGTGCTGGTTTCTTAGACCCAGCAGCTTTGTGTACACCCATTCCTTGCTTCCTTCTGTGCCCACCACTGGGTCTGATTCTTCTCCCATGTCCACTGTACTGCCGTGCCAGGTCTGCAGGGATAGAGAACACACAGACCCTGGGAAAAAGAGGATCTCTGTTCAAGCCTGGGGCTGGCTTCCATGTGAAGGAAACCCTTGCTTTGGCACCATCCTGCAGCAGGGAAAACACAGCACAGTGTAAGGACAAGTCACTCCATGCTCCGTGCCACCCAGCTGTCCTTAGCAGTGCAGCGTGTGCCCCAAGTCACACTGTGAGCACTGACACTTGGAGAGGACAGCAACGAGCTCCATGCATCCTCACCTCACAGGGCACACTGCAGACAGTTCTTGCCCACACGAAAGCACTCAGCCAGGCTTTCCCCAGGGCAGAAAGCAGCCCCCCCTCCACCACAGCTAGGAGAAGGAGGGCCTGGCTGTGCCATAGCTGCAGCAGGACAGGGCTTGCTCCCATCGTGGTCAGCAGTGGTGAGCTCCAGCAATGCAGCTTCAGGCATCAGTCCTCTGCACTTTCCTTGGGTCCTGCGGTTGCTGCTGCCGATTTGCTGTCCTAGTTCTTTGTGACAGTTCCATGGCACAGCTCCTGTGGAAGAAGCTGGCTGAGGAATTGTTTTTATTGCCTCCAGTCAAACTTACATGCAGGGTCCAAGTAGTTAGATACAGCTTACATAAACTATTAATAAAATACTCTGTTCAAGTGGTGTGCAGCCAGACAGGTGGCTGGGATGGCTCCAACTCACTCATGAGATGACTTCAGAGGTCCCTGGTAGAGTCTCATACCAAACAAGTATTCTGTTACACACATGCTGCCAGCAGCTGGCTCATTTGTTTTCCTCTTTAGGTGACGAATTTAAATGTGCTGTTTAGTTTGATCAATACTTTAAATGTTCTTCTTCATCTTCCTTCATCCAGAGTCCCTCCTGGTCTAGAGGATGTTTCTCAGTTTGTCTGTTACTGTTGGTTCCTACAAGATGGTCTACTTGGTATTCTGCATAGCGTGTGCTCATCCTGGCTGTACATAGAGCTGAGTTCAGTGGTCGGTGCTTTGTCCCCTAGCTGCAAGCCATGATTTCACTGCCATGTATCTTCACTGAGCACTGTAGGCAACCAACCCCCTCCATGCTACTTGTTGTAGAGTATGTGGCAATCATGTCTCTAGAGACACTGCAGTGTGTGTCCGTGTACAGGGTCCCGTGTCCATGTCCAGGGCCCTGTGTCCCTGCATTTGTATGTAAATAAAGAGAGTTTGCTAAAGCTGGCCCTTGCCTGTGGCACGTTGGCTTCTGTTCAGAGGTGTTCCCTTGTGCCTCCACACACGCAGCTGAGGCCGTGGGGCAGCGCCCAGCACTGCTGCCCAGCTGCAGCCGGCGTCTCTAGCAGTGTACCCTGCAGTCAGCTGTGCTGCTGGGCCAGGCAGCCCAAGGTCACCTCATGCCATGCTACTAGAGAGCTGGAGCTTGTGCTTTGGCAAAGACAAGCCTGGGCAAGGTGCACTCAGAGCAGAGGGGTTAGACTGCATTAGAAAACATCTCTGCTCCTCCAGGCAGGAGCGCACTGGGGCATGCATCAGCTGCCTCCTGAAGCCCACGGTCACCATGGCTGGAAACAACCTTCAACATCATCAAGTCCCAGCACCATCTAACTACCAGGGCCACTACTACACTGTATCTGGATGGCTTTTAAAATACACCCACGGCTGGTAACTTAACCACTTCTCTGGGCAGCCTGTCCCAGTCTTTGAGAAGCCTTTTGGTATGGAAGCTTTTCCTGATGTCCAGTCTAAGCCTCCCCTGCTGTAACTTGATGCCACTTCCTCTCATCCTACCAGTTGTGATGCGTGAGAAGCAACCAGCAACCACCTCTCTACAACCTCCTTTCATGTTCAGTTTCTCATCAAAGTAGGAGTGTGCTCTCTCCCCATGCAGACATCCTCTCAGTGCAGCACAACCACATCAAATGTTGAGGTTTCCAGCTCTGAAGGACAAAGTAGGGCCCTGAGCAAACAAACTGGAGCACTTGGGGAGTCATAGGGAAAGGCTACTGCCTGCCAAGGGATGAGCCAACACCTGAACTTCTTCAGTACTGAGAAGACAGGCACCCAACCAGCAGCTCTGGACCTAAACTATCTTGCAGGCTCTTCAAAGCAAGGGCCAGGCCAGTGCCGTACCAACAGAGCAGCACTGGGTACAAGGACCAGGAGGAAAACAGAGCCCATGAGAGCAGGAGGTGAGACTTAACCCACCTGTGCCAGTCCTGTGTGCTGAGACCCAGCCAAGACCTCCACTGCCTGTCCTCCAGCACAGCCCTAGGAAGGCCCTACTGTCTCTCACCTTTAAGCCCCACCAAGGAGCTTTCCTGCCCCCAAACCTCCTAAGGATAGAGGAGCAACTATCTGCAAAGCTGCTCTGCTCCTTCAGCACCCAGAGAACTCAGAGCAGTTCCCCTGCTGAGAGACACAGGCGATGCTCCCCGGAGAGCTGCTGCCTGTGGAGGCTTCACTGCTGCTTTAACATAGCCCAGACGTTGCCCAGGAAGCAGCCAGCCCTCAGCAGCAGCAGCTGACCTGAGTTCTGATGTTTTGATGCTGGGGCAATAGGAGAACCTTGCACTGCCCTCCTCCAACCAAGCCCCAGCACCAGAAGGCAGCCTTGCAGCTGGAGCAGGAGGAAGGAAGGAGCCTTGGTACCAAACCCCATCATGCCACAGGAACTTCAAAAATCAGTTTCAAAGCATGTGGGGATTTTGGTTTGTTTGTTGGGGTTTTTGGTTTGGGGGGTTAGACTTTTGGGGGTTTCTTTGGTTGGGTTTTTTTCCAGATCAGTTTTGAGAAAGTCACTGCAAGAAAGCACCTACAGATAAAAACTGGGCCAAGAAGAAATCATTTACACCTCACAAAGTGAGCAAAATGCAACCCACTGGTCTGAAGGCAGTGACAGACCTCACAGAATCATGGAATGCCAGGCTGGGAGGGGATGGTGTAGTTGAAATGTGAAGCTGCCTTTCCACTGCCCAGTGTGGGGGACTCCACTGCTGCCCCTGGGAGATGATTCCAATGTCCAGCTGTGCTCACCAGAAAATACTTTCTTTTGGAGTCCAATGGGAATCTCCAAGGCCTCCCCTAGGCCTTCTCCAGATTGAACTGCAGCTCTCTCAGCCTCTCTTTCCATGGCACCAGTCCCTGGTCATTCTCCTGGCCCTTCTCTGCACACTTCCAGCCTGTCCCCATCTCTTTTGTACAGCACAGACCAAAACTGCAGGCAGGGGTGGTCTGAGCAGCAGGATGGTGATGCAGCCCAGCATCCTCTTGCAGCTCACTGCTGACTCACACTCAACTTGTCCACCAAAGCCTGCAGGTCTGTGCAAACAGGACTAAACTTGATTTAACTTCACACAGAACAGGGCATTTTATAAAACATTTTTCTGTAACAAATGATTCTTTTAGATGACTTTCATTTTTAAATGGCTATTCCTCTCACAACACTTATGTAAAAGGCTTTGGAGGATTTTAAATAGCTGTTTGCAAGTGTCCCAAGTGGGCAATCATCACTTTGGGCTGCAGCAACTTCATCCAAAGTTGTGCACACAGCTAATGTGACTGAATGCAAACCTCAGCAGTCTCCTTCTGCAGGCATTTATACCAAGGCAAACATCACTTAAACTCCTCACTAAACACTTCCTGTTGTCCATCCCACGCCAACAAAGAGCTAATGCAGGGCAGCACGGAACGGTCCGGGAGGAAGGGACCCTCAAAGCTCACCCAGTCTAATGCCCAGCAGTCAGCAGGCCCCCAACAACCTTGGGATGTTTGCAGGGATCTGGCATCTGCCACCTCTCTGGGCAGCCTGGCCAGGGCCTCAGCACACTCAGTGTAAAAGCTTATTCCATGGCACCTCTGCCAGTGCCCAGCCCACACACGGGCAGCCCTTGGTAGCCCTGTGCCCTTCTGCTCACCCCTGCAGCAGTTCTCTCGGCAGTATCATCCCTTGCACCCTCAGCCTTTCCCTCTCTGCACCCTTGCTGTTGGTCACAGCCCACCCCAAGCTCCTCAGCCTCTCTCCCCGTGCCTGCCCTGCTGCCTGCCAGCTGCCAAGCTCTGCCTGGTGGGCAGGCTGCACTACAGCCCCGAGCCAGAGAAGAAGGAGGCAGAAGCTGAGTGCCGGTTGCTGTTTCCTTTGTGGGGAGAATTCAGCAGGCGTTGCCAGAAAAGCAAACCTGTGAATAATCCTGATGCAACTGGAAAACCTCACAGCAGCCAGGCAAAGGCACTCAGTGCAGATCAGCAGCCCGAGCTGCCTTTCTTCACTGCAATTCAAGGCATTCGAATTTGCAGTTTGTTTTATGCTCTGCTGACCAGCATCATCTGGATAATGTTTTATTTATAGTATAATAATGAGTCGTCATTACCACTGCCCCTGCTCAAATGCACACAGTTGAAGGCAGGAACGACTGGCAGTGCACTAAGTAGCTCAATGAAACCCACATCAATCAAGTGGAGTTTTAGCTGTGGGGAGTCTCATCTGAAAAACTAGACCTTGCCGTTCCCATCTGTCTCTTCCCGACACCTCTCTCACATCCATCAGAAGCAGCTTCCTCTTTGTTCTCAAAGCAAATAAAGGGACACTTCTCAGGTGCTGGCACCTAGCAGCAGTGTTCAGAGGACGCTGCCTGTGCTGTAGCTGCAACTGACCAAGAACTAGGAGCGAATGCAATCCACTCACAGCTTTATGGAACTCAACTCACAAATTTGCATCACAGCCCTGGTGGATTTGAGTCTCTGGACAGAAGCTGAACCACATCTCACTCAGCCACAGTCCAGCTTGCTGCATGTGCAAGGAACACACCAGCCCCACGGATGAGGGATCTGAGGGAATGATTTTGCAGAAGAGGTCATGAAGTGTCCCAGCTCAGTCAAACCACATCTCACAGGAGGGTCTGCCAAACCTGCTCAGATCGACAAGCAGAGGCGATGGGAACTGGGCAGAGTCTGCTGGACACTGCTAGCAGCACAGCACAGCAGCAGCTCGGTGCTCTGACCAAACATCTCCCAGGGTTCCAGCCCCAGGTCCCTGTGGGTTCTGACTCAGCAGCAAGCCTTCAGTTGGTCTCTCAAGCAAAAATGCCAGACATCTAGACCAGGTTTTGAAGGCAACAGAAATGAATCACAAAAAATGTTTTTGCAAAGATGCAATTCAGTCTCCAGCTCAGCATAAAGCCAGCAGCAGCTGCAGCCCAATTAAAAAGCAATTATGTTACCCAGGGAGGGGAAGAATCCCACCCACAGAAGCAGTGGCAGGGCTCTAAAGCAAAGACTTCCAGAGAAGTACCAGCACCTTCCTGGTCAGCAGTGAGAGAGGAGCCAAGCGGCACAGAGAACTTCCTGCACTGCTCCCTGCTCAGGTCACACACAGAACTGTGTCAGGGGTTGGAAGGGACCTCAAATTATCAGCCAGTCCAACCTCCCCTGCCAGACCTGGACCACCTAGAGCAGATCATGCAGGAACACATCCAGGAGGAAAAAAAATCCACTAGTTTGGGACTGTCTTAAAGTATTTTCTTCATCTGATCCATGAGGGAGAAGGCTCTGGGGAGACCTTACAGATGCCTTCCAGTACCTGCAAGGGGTCTGTGAGAAAGCTGCAGAGGGACTTTTTGTAAGAGCTTATGGTGATATGATGAGAGGGAATGGATTGAAGCTTGAGGAGGGCAACTGTGTGTGGTGTCCTCTGGGTAGGGAGCACTGCTCTGAGGGCACAAAGACAACTGTGAGGTGCATTATGTCTGCCACTAAGATCTATCTGACTTGTAAGTTGGTCTGGCAGACAAAACGACCGTGAAGCTTTTTTTGGTCACATCCCTGGCATCTCCCCATACCCTGTGCTGCACCAAAAGCAGTGTGGCCAGCAGGCCCTGCTGAGACCCCACCTGCAGCATGGCACAGTTCTGCTGCGCCCAGCACAAGGACGTGGAACTAGTGGAGTGGGCCCAGAGGAGGCCATGAAGATCAGAGGGCTGGAAAACCTCCCTTGTTGGAACAAGCTGAGAGAGTTGGGACCATTCAGCCTCCGGAAGAGTAAGCTCCAGGGAGACCTTAGAGCAGCCTTCCAGTACCTGAAGGACTTCCAGGTGAGCTGGGGAGAGACTTCTGACAAGGGCTGGGAGTGGCAGGATTAGGGACAATGGCTTTTTCCTGGGAGAGGGGAGAGCGAGATTGGAGATTAGAAAGAAATTCTTGACAGTGAGGGTGGGGAGACACTGGCACAAAACAGGGAGGCTGTGGAAGCTCCCTCCCTGGAGGTGCTTAAGGCCAGGTTGGATGAGGCCTTGAGCAACCTAGGCTGGTGGGAGGTGTCCCTGCCTATGGCAGGGGGTTGGAACTGGATGCTGTTTAAGGTCCCTTCCAACCCAACCCATTCTGGGATTGCTCACCCAGATGTGGGAAGCTGAGTTAAACTGAGGGTTCAGAGAGGATGAGCATTGTCCTGCTCGAGTCAAAAGGCTCAACCACCTTTGCGAGACCATGATCTGTTCTGGGTTCTCAGCAAGCAGGACTCGAGGGTCTTCACCCAGAGAACAGCATGGGACAGGACACCATGGGACACAGCCTGGCGACAGCAGCCAAGCAGGGCCACAACTGAGGGTCTGCTCCCGAGAGCCTCTGGCAGACACCACTGCCTCTGCTGGTGGAACAGGCAGCACCAGCCTGACCCCACAGCAGCAGCTCATGCTTCAGTCATCATCCTGCACAGCTGCCCTTGGCAGCTCTACCTTGGAGCCCACTCAGATGCAAATCCCATTTCTCTATTCTCCTGCCTCATTTCCAGACAGTCCATGACTCTTTCATCATCATGCAGCCAATTAAGCTTTGGCTACCTTATCTGCACAGCTCCAACTAAGCTGCTGAGCTCTCTGGAAGGTGAGACTTTATAATTGGTTCTAAACTGGCAAGCAGAACAGTGACACAGGAGACTGTGAGGTTATGTGAATTAGCCCTGAAGAATAGCCCAGAAAAGCAGCCAAAGTTAGCAGGGTGTTTGCTTAGATCCTCCAGTACTGGTCAGGTTGGCATCATCCTTTACAGCCTGTGGTACCCCCAGGAAACAAGAATTGGGATCTTTTGCTCTGGACATCCCACAGACAGCAGTGGTGCTGCTGGCTCCCAAATGCAGGCAATGAACTAGACTCACCGTGCCCAGCAGCACCAAGCCCCACTGGGGCAGAGGGTAATGGGTGTGGAGCCTAGCACAGGGCTCACTGCAGGTGCCCAGACAGCCCCAGAGAAGCTCAAAGGCAGGCAACACACAGCTGCCAACCTGGAATATCACAGAAGGGTTCTTGCATTGCTGTGATCCTCGTTTCCATCCCTGGGGTGAAGTGCTGAACACCTAAGCAGCCACAAGAGCTGGGTCCGGAAAAATGTCCCTGTTGTGAGATGGGTGGGCAAGGTTTGCACCTCCTTCCAGTCATATTTTAAGAACTTCTGCTGAAATGCACTCAGCTTCACCTGTTCAGAAGCTGCCTCCTTGTAGGGAAGTACCTAGGGCTCTCCACTCCAGACTCACACTGGGGGTGGATACGTGGTGCTGCTCGCTGACTCCCAGCGCAGGGAGCAGGGCACGGCACAGGTCAGGAGATGACACAGCAGGAGCCAGCACAGCTCCCACCACCGGGTACCAGCAGCCTCCAGCAGTGTCAGCTCCAGAAGGCCAAGCCCAGGGCACTATCACAGGTGCACAGCAGTGTCACCTATGGCAGTTACTTGGTTAACAATTTTGCCATTTGCTTCTGGCCTGCTCTAATATATTTTTTTAAAGAACCCTGTCTGGGTGTTGGGAATGCGCCAAGCTGCTTGAACTGAGACACAAGCCCAGGAGATCTGAGCAGCCTAAGCCAAGAGAGCTCTCTCTTCCTCCACCTTGTCTTTTAAGGAGCATCTGAAGGCCACAGCACAGTGGCAAGTGCTGCTGAACAGACTGGCACTGCTAACCCGGGATGCCAGCACAGAATATTTCACACGGATCTCTGAGCAGGTGAACCACAGGATTAAAATTATTTCAAAGCTGCCATACTGAAGATGAAAAGCAAACCTATTTATTAGGTAGGACTTAAGACTGCTTAACTCCAATCCACTTCTCATGTCAGATATATCTAACAGAAGCATTTCTGACTTCAATCATTGAAGATTTGGATTAGCCACAGGACCCTGGGAAAGCAGAACGCCTGCTCACCCAAGCTTCCTGGAGGCAGTGCCACACACAGGGACTGAGCAGTAGACACTGAGGTGCTGCAGAATGTTCAAAGAACAACGAAGCTGATGCAGGGGGTAGATCATAAACTCAGGAGCAGCAGCTAAGGGAACTGAGGTTGTTTAGCCAGGAGAAAAAGAGACTGAGGAGAGAGCATCCTGCTCTTGCAGCGAGGTGGACACAGGTCTCTTCTCCCAAGGAAGGAGCAGTAGGACAAGATGCTTGCATTGGGAGAGGTTTAGGCTGGGTATTAGCAAAAACTTCTTCCTAGAAAGGAGAAGGGAAAGCCCTGGCACAGGTTTCCCAGGGAAGCCTCCATCCCTGGAGGGATTTAAGTGACATGTAGATGTGGCACTGAGGCACGCGGCTGAGCGGCGCACTCGGCAGTGCTGGCTAATGAAGGTCAGCCATCTGAGAGGGCCTTGCCAACCTAAAGGAGTCTAGGATTGCTTTCTTTCACATTCTTCTCCACAACTAGACTCACAGAGTTTTGCCAGAGCCAAGCACAGCCTGACTGCCCAAAGTAAGAATGGCACCACAGACAAGGAGCAGGCGAGCCCCATTAGGTCAGCTCTTCAGTGTCAAGGGATACTTACTTGTTTGGTCACAGGAGTGAAGAGAGTAGCACATTTTGATTCACCACACTGCTGCTCTTCCAAACAGCCCTCGTTTGAAATATGAGTGTTGAGCTGTGTTGCCAGCAGCAGATTAATTGCAGCTCCCAGGAAAAACTGAGCTTATTTCACACTGACTTTTATTCCCTCCTGAATTAAGTTCCTTGTGTTGCAGCGACTCATTTGAATTTGTTGAATTGGTTTTGCACAGTATCATTTACTGATGTACTATCTTTAATTACATAACACACATACACTCTCCAGCTGCATTATTAATGAAAGGGATTTTAATTAAATGGCTCTTAGCATAATATTCAGTCATTAATTTCCCATGCTCGGGATGTGGAGAGATTGCAGCGCGATGGTCTGGGGAAACCTCATGCTTTAGCTGAGGGACACTTCCAAGGCCATAGCTTTAGAGTGAAGTTGAATTCACTCTGGATTACCCTCTCAGCAGCTGGTGCCACAGCCCTGCTCTGCTGGGCATTACCTGTTCTTCAGCTCAAGTGCTGCTTTTGCTCTGCCATGGCAATTCTCAATGTCTCTCACTGGATGCACATATATCCCACCGGGAATAATACTGGAGTCACCTTTCAGGAACAGTTTATGCTTAGAGCATGGCACTAAGGGTGCAGCCTCTACAAGGAAAAGCTCTGCACCCTCCTTTCTAATTACATGTTGCCCACCTGCCTCCACTCTTAAACTCCACAGTGCTCTTTGAAGTAACAAAGAGCATTCAGGCTCTTGGGGATGGGGCTTTTCTTCCATCCATCCACCAAAAGGAGGCACAGACACACACCACTGCATCATGCAGGCGCTGCCTGAAGCATCCTTACTCTTCACCTGCTATGAAGATCACCAATTAAGGCCAAGAGACAAAAGGACATCCACAAAGCTTTCTTTTCCCTAGTAGCACAAACTGTCTTTCCCAAGGCAACTAAACCTCTTCTCCAGCCCTGCTTAGGAAAGGCAGCCCACAGAAGCAATCCTGCAGGAGCTCCTCCCCTCCACAGTCTCCAGAAATAGTTTTCCACTTCATTTATGCCTTCTATTTATTGATAAAAAACAAATTCATAGCTAGAAAAAAAAAAAGAGTTCTAGGATAGCATTTTTCCAGGACACATTAGAAGCCTCAGAAGTTACACTTTCTGTCTTTGCAGATGAGCACAAAGCAACTCAAGAGTACTGAGGCTGCACAGCACTGTGCATGTCTGTCCTGTTGCTCGTGGTCCCTTTGCCCATCTTCCCCACAGGCACCTGCACACAAATGGGACTCCACTCAGACTGTTCCTAGGACATCTCCTTAGACTCCAGGCAATTAGAGACTAGAACACTTATATCTGGACTTCTGGCTTTAGAGCAATCAAGCCCTTTCCAGAAAGCTGTCTTCATTCCTTTGGCTTACAAAGCTTCTCCCCAACACCAGCACACACGTGAAGAGCAACAAGTCCCGCCCACCCCTCTCCTGGTAGCACAGCACCCTGAGTGACATCCTACCTGCCAGCCCCTCTCTGCTCCAGCTCACTTTCCTGCTCTAAGGCTCATGGGGTTGGATTCCTCTCTCTGCTGTGTTGTCCTGCAGTTGCTGTTCTCTTCGAGTCCTTCAAACTCTGCTACTGTAGTTCAACTCTGCCATGAGCCCTCCAGCTGAGCACAGCAAACCTCACGAAGAAGGAAAGGCAGACAGGGAGGGTATCAATTAAAATAAACATTCAGAGACTTTCTGTCAGCAGATGAAGTCAATCCCTTACTTCCTTGGGAACCAAAAAGGCTGAAAGGACTTTAGGCAGGAAGCCTCACCTCAGGGCCACTGCATCCTAGCATGTGGACTAGAGAGCAGCCACGGATAGACCACAGCCACCTAGGGGCTAGCAGCAGCCAAAGATGATTGCTTTGCAGAGCTTCTAATGGAAGGGCAAAGAGAGTGAACACACATAAAACCAGGGCTAAAAACCCCAAGTCAAAAAGCCATCAGGGATGGGCTTTCTGAAGTACTTGGAGCCAGCACAGAGCCCATGTCCAGAACCAGCCAGCAGCCACGAGCATGCTTGGCTAACACTTGGACCAAGGGGCTGCAGTAGGTAAGATCTGTGCCAGGGCTTCAGAACTGCTGTCACAAGTTCAGAGTTGCTACTTAGTGAGAGCTTGACCAGTTCTAAGCATCCCACAAGCTGCATACATCCCCCAAATTTGAAGCTGCTCCAGTGATACTTCAGACAGGTGAATGAAATGTTTAAAAAAGCTTCAGTGTCTCCCAAAGGATGAACCACCATCGACAGCTGCTAAGCAGGAAGCTCTCAGAGCTGCTTTCCTTCCCTTTGCACACACTTGTTTTTTGGATTACACAAAATTCCTTCCAGCCAACTGAGCCTGGGATTTTTTCCTCACTTCTACATGTTTCAAGCACTACTTGGAGCTTTTAAGGCAAAGTGGTTCCTTCAAAAGTGACTTTCCAGGGAAGGTAAATGTGTAACTTGGTTACTTTTGAAAACCATTAAGACAGTAATATTAATGTCTAGCAAGTTCACATAGCAACATCCTTAAAGAAGAGGAAGCAGCTGCTCTTTAACACTGAACAACAGTTCTCAGCCAGCTTGGCAAACCCATCTGTGACAGGCAGGTGCTCCTCATCCATGTTTTTTTCAAAGCCCTTTGCCAGGCTCCAGCAGGACACCTCACAGCAGCAAACGGTTCCCAGGCAAGGACCAAAGCAGAGTCTGTTCTCCGAATTCCTCCTGCAGACCTCCCTCAGTGTTGTTATGGGAGCTCTACCATACACTACTCGGAAACAGGCTACTAACCACAGCACTCAAGGCAGCCAGAATCCATTCCTCAGGGTCATTCCTCTTCACCTGCTCCCTTAGCAGCTGTTACCCAGGAGACAGGGAGGGCAAAAAATGCTGCAAGCTGCAAATGAGGACTATCAGAGATGTCTAAACAAAGTGAGCCCAGCTTAGAAACGCCCTGGGGGTTATACCACACAGCTGATTATGTACTTCTAAAAAACTCAAACCAGATGTAACATTCCTCCTCTGGAAAGCCAGTACACACCTGCATTTTCACCTCTAGCTGCCCAGAGTGCAAACATGCACTCTGCTCACTGTGCACCTTGCCTGCTCAGCACCCACCTCAACACTTCTGAAGATGCACACCAACAGTTTCTTTGGCTAGCTCTCCCAGAGAGGCAGTTACTGTTCTGCTGAAGGACAAGGACTGTGGTTACAACTTGTACAGGCTATGCACACAAGTAAGTACCGGGGCCGTGCTGCCCCAGCAAACACCATGGGTTTAACTAAACCCATGGCAAGGCAACTGGAATGAAGGTTTGTTCATTTCTTTGATGAGTATGTCTAAAACAGGACTCCAAGAGATGCTAATTTCACATATACAAACTCCGCATCTCTTGTAGACCCCATGAGCTTGGGCACACCATTTCCTATCCTCCTGCCAACTCCTGTGGTCACCTTAATCACCACCACAAATCCCACCAGTCTAGGAGTCTCAAACCAGTTACAAGCAGAATCCACCTTAGTACATATGCACCAAACCCTTCAGGTTTACCAAACCCTTCAGGTTCACCAAACCTGAATTATCTGTTCTCCAGACCGCAAGCAAGAGAACTGAGGCACTGGGACAGAAGCACAGCAGCTCTGTCCTCAGGTTGTGCTAACAGCAGCACCATTCCCAGAAGGAGCACACTGCCAGCTTATAATGAACAAACTCCTGCATTTGGCGATCTCCAGCACTGCCTCTAGCACCACACTCCCTAAGCCACCTATCCAAGATGGGCCAAGTTCTGGATGTTTCCTGTCCTACTGGTTCCAGCCAAAAGCATCTGAGCGATAAAGCAGCAGCAGAGAGGCAGCTTAGAGCCTCCTCTGCACATAGATATGGATGCCCCAGCAACCTAAATCAGCAGCTTTAGTAAATTCCAGCAGCAGATTTGGCAACCAACCAGAGAGCCTTGGTGAGCACACCTTGTGCATGCTTCCTCCATCCCAGTCCTTACAACAGCAGCAGCAGCAAAGGGATAGAGGTTGTGTCCCCCTCCCTCTGTTGCCCTGGGCTAATCCTCCCCAGGGGAGCTGTACTGGGCCAGATTCTTTTGATCCTGCTGCATGGGAGAAGGGAAGCTTCGGTTTTGAGAACTCCCATGTGGTGTGGGGAAGAAAGAGCTCACCTGCAGCACCAGACAGGGACACTAACTCCTGCTCTTGCCCTCATCAACACTCACACTGCAGGCTCTCTGGAGAACACCAGGCTCTTACCTGGGGATGGCCCAACCACCCCAGCAAGATTTAGTCTTTGCTGACCAGCGTAGGTAGAAGTTTTGGCTGCATACTTCAGCAGCAAGCAGGTGGTTTGGTTTAAAATGTCAACACTTTACAAACTTACACAGATGGCTCAGAAAATTGTGTACATAATAAAGTTTAAAGTTACCAACTTTAACATGAAAAAATTAAACAGTTTACTTGGCAATTAAAGCTAAAATATAAATTTAGCCTGCAGTTCAAGCTTTGATGCTTGAAGAAGTGACTATTAGAATGGCTCTGCACATGCTTCAAAATTTACCTTTATCAACAGAAATGGTTCAGTCAGCTATGCAGTAAGAACTGTGGCAAGTCAGAACCCAAAACTGCTTAAAATGCAGCACAAAGCTGACAGAGTGCAATTTATTTTCTGCGTGGCTGTCACTGCCAACACATGAAACATGCATAAGTTTAGCAGAGCAGAGCTTCCCACTCAGCACATAGCCACTCTGGATTGAAATGCAGCACTTGCACAAAAATAGTTATGCCCCAAACTCTACTGAGGGTGCAAGACAAGAGTTAGCATCAGGGAATGTTCTCAAAGGGAGCTCAGTCTGCTCTCTGCTCCACAGGACCAGCACCAGGGATTGCTGCCACAGCTCCAAGTCTCCTTCAAAACACTTTAGCTGAGAACTCACAAAACTCTGTAAAACCAAGGGCAAGAAAACTCTGCAGAATTGCCTTTTCCTTCCAAGGTTCATGTTCTGTTATTTACAGGTGACTTGTGAGAAACCAAATTTCACACTTAGAGCACCAACTTGACAGTGTTCACAGCATAACTTACTTGACAACCACTGAAGGCCATCTCTGCTCCAAAGCTTCCCCCAGACTCAGCTGACAGATGAGGACTCTGCCTAGGTGCAGCACTTGTAGTGGCAAAAGCAACTCCTTTGACCAATACATCTGCAATGCTTCACTCCACTTCTGTGCTTGTGTTTCTTCCAGCTTTCTCTGACAGAAGAGATGGAATCTTCAAAGCTAATGACAATAGAAACATATTCCTCCAGTGCAAAGTTACCAAGACGTCTGCAGGAAGATCAGCTGCTCAGAACTACCAATTTTCACAGCAATTACCAGCACTTCCCCTACTGTCACACCATCACAATGCCAAGAGAAAAGTTATTTGTGTATAAGGGGTGTCATCTATTAATTTAATTAATAAAAATAATTGAATTAATAAAACTCATAGTCAGTACTAATTGCAACAGAAGTCATACAAAACACAGAACAACATCAAATTCCGTAGTTGAACATTAGCTAAAACTTCTTGGCCACCAGGGCACTTTGCTGTGCCATGGATGTTCTCCACCAGCACTCCCAGGTGCCTCTCTCCACAGGACTGCTCTCCAGCAGTCACTTCCCAGCCTGTACTGGTGCAGTTTATTCTTCCTCCCCAGGTGCAGGACTCTGCACTTGTCCTTATTGAACCTCATTTGGTTCCTATGTGCCCAGCTCAGTCTGTCCAGGTCTGGCTGCATGGCCTCACAGCCTGCAGCTGGCTCAGCCAAGCCTCTCAGTTTGGTGTCATCAGCAAACTTGCTGAGCAGAGCCTGTCTCCTTCTAAAAAAAGGGAAGGGCATGCAGTAGACATCAGCCATATGAGATTTGTCATCTGCTGATTCGTTACTACTGTTATTTTAGTGAAATCAGACAGATTAAGAGGAGGAGAAGCTCTATTTATGCACCTGCTGTCCATACAACATACCATTAGAATCAATTTAAAAAGGGAAATCAGTTGCTAATAGAATCCATTTTGCTGAATAACAGAGAAAACATTTGTATGACAAGATAAACATTGCAGGAAAAAAATTACTTCAGGAAGACTGAGTATCACAATAGAGCCTTCTATATAAAGAAAACAAAAATAATGCAGCTTAATATTCTGTCCCTAAAAGCTGCATCTCAGTGCAAAGACCTGGAGGTGCACAAAGAATTGCAGTGCCCGCAATGCTAGGCAGTTGCTGTTGCCACGGAGCTGAAGATGTGGGTTGTGTGACACAATCCCCACCAGGAGCTTGAAGCTGAATCATGGCAGAGTAAACGAGGCACTAAGTTTTAAGCAAACGTGGAGAATTCTGTGTGTAGCTACACAAACCAACAAGGAGCTAAGCTGAGACACCAGCCAGCTGCGTGCTGCTTTGTCACCCAGGTCACCTCACCAGCACAGGACAACCCTTGTGCCTGTTCCAATGGCTTGCAAGTGACTGACTTCAGCAGCACGGTTCTCTGGAGGCCAGACCCCTGGAGCAGCACATCAACAGCCCTACCTGCCTTTGCACAGTAACCCCTGGGCTGCCTACATCAAACACTCCAGCTTCTGCCACAGCAAGCCCAGGGCTCCTGTTGCATGCGTGTGCTACAAGCCTGTACTCCTTGATGGGAAAATAACAAACAGCTTTTGATGGTAGAGAAACAGACCAAATCTTTCAGAAATCATGAGGTCCATCTGCATTATCACCAAGTCAACTCTTCTTCCCACTAAGCACCAATCCTGACAGTCTGTGTAGAGGCAGAGTCACCTCCCAGGGAGGCTCAGAGCTCTACATGACTTCGAAGCATCAAACTGAAGAGCAGCTGGGAGACCAGAGCAAGAGGGCAGCACGACCCTTCCCAGATGGATTTTCAAGGAGGCTGCAGGATATTTTATGCCAAAGCAAGTGACTCACAGTGCAGGCAAAATGCTTTTCTCAGAGGAGAGGAGCCAAATGCAGCAGTGATGACCACACAGATGGCAACAACCAACCCAACCCCAGAGCAAAGACAAGGCACAGACACATTCTGTTTAAGTAACAACTTTATTGTAGCTTGATGTGCTGAAACGCAAAAATATTTTCAGCAACAAGGTACAAAAAGTATTTCACCATTAACATCAGCTGATAAAAAAGGCTGGATGGTTGGATACAACTGTTTACGTATCTGAATTCTCTTCATCACTTCCACCCCCAAACAGGTCTAATTCATTTCACTGGTTTAAATTCTAAAATAGGACTCATTGATCTGAAGCCTTCTAAAACCAGGTTACAAACACGGTGAGTTCCTTACCAAACCCTTGAGATAGTGAACTCCTTTGACAGACACAGTCCATTTACTGCAGGCAGAAACCAGGTTGTGAGACTAAGTCGGGGTCTTGCTAGCTCAGGAGCTAAACAGGTTAATGCCAGACAATGGGCAGTTAACCTTCCAATTGTTAATTTAAAAAATCAATTGAGTTTAGGAATTCCAATCCACTGCAAGATTCAACAAAACTCAGTGTTTCAGCAGGCAATGCCTGACATTTGTAATCCAATGCCTTGTGAAAGCTTCCAATCCTGCACATCGTTTTACTCTCCCCAGGAAGAAACCTGGCCACGAGGATTTAAAAGGCACAACCTCCGTGTAGGTCTCCTACTCAACTCCTGTGCAAAGGTGAATTTTGTACTAAACACTCCATGTTTAGAAAAATATCCAGCTAGAGCCACTTACGGAACTACTTTAGTGTCCATGCCCATCACGTGCTGGCATGCACTCACCTAGTAACAGCCAAGACTCCCACACAACGAACACCACTGCTCAGTTTGCAGCCTGAATGCTCCACGTGTGCAAATACTGTCCCAGTGAAACCCAATTCAGGAAGCAGAAACCAACATGCAGAATTGGAATGCTGAAGTCTTCCCTCTCAAGAGCATGTCAAAGAGCTTTCCCCTCCACCCTTAGAGCCCGTGCACGCTGTGACAGCAGCCCTTGGGCACAAGCATCTCCTGGAAGGCACAATGTGTTCCTACTTCTGCATGCAGTAAATGGACTAGGAAATACAGATCCTTTAGTCAAGCATCTTCTACCCAAAGCATCTCCTTAGGAGAGGCTTAAATGGAGAAAAAAATACTATATAGAATACACAATAGCATTTTAACAGCAAATTGAGTCCTTAATTTTAGAAAGTCATTGCTGACAAAAACATCACACAGTCATACACACACGCACGCACACAGGACACATGCAGGGCTCTCCCCAGAAAGGGATGCAAGCAGTGGTTCACATCTATCTGAGGGAGTAGTGTTGGCAAGCCAAAACATGGCACCTTCATACATTATATTCCTAATCTGGATAGAAAACTAAGAAAAATCCTCTAAGATTCCAGCCTGAAACAACTGCCCATTGTATCAGACACGTTTCCTACCTGCTGCACTTTGAACTGACAACTGAGGCTTTGAGGGGCAAGCTCTTGAGAGGTGGGGAATAAAGCCCAGCTACTGCACCCCAATTCCCTCCCAGCTATCCTGTTCCAGTGAGAACACAGCATGTAGTTAATTCAAGAGGTGGGTAATTAGTGCACTCACTTAAGAATACAGTAACTGGTTTACCTTTTGCTTAAGAGCTGACAAAATCTGCAAACACAGGTAATAGATAATCCCAGGTCTGCACAGCTCAGTTCTCACAGCGGCTTTGTTTTCTGTCCAAGTGTGGTACACTGCCTGCCTGGAGGAAATGGACACTAGGATGTAGAGAACATTACAGCACAGTGTCTGACAGTTTTTGGTGCAAAATGTGTACCAAGCTTCTAAAAACCCCAGGGTTTCATGAAGGTCTTAGCTTTTCATTTGATTCCTGTATGTTGTTACTGTAGAAGCAGCTGGACTGGACAATCACTACAGCATGAAATATTCAAGTCACTTTGCACGTCAGAGCTGCAAGTTTTCCCAGTGACGAGCATGACAAAAGACAGCCCTAATGCATTACACAGTGCAGCAAACACACCACTGTTTGTTGGGAAGGATGCTTATGACACCTTAATTTAGATAAATAGTTAAAAACTGATCAAAGGCTCTCTGTACACAGCTTATTTGCTCTCTTATGCACTAGAGAAGTTTCCAATGATCATAAAGATTTAGGTAGAAGGTAAGAAGAAAATGTGTGTTTAGAGGTTATTTTCTTCAGAAATGGGCCAGGTGTTTCTCCCAGCTTCCCTTTGCTCATGGTTTCCCGGATGCTAAAGTACAAAGCTATACCTTCCTCTACAAATTTCATCTTGAATAATCTGGATGAATCTTAATGGCACGAGGATGGAGACATTTTCAGATCACAAACCATCTGAAACTCTTCCTCTCTCCTCCCTGCACAACTTGATTTTTAATAGGGAAACTAATACCCTTCTGCAAGTGTTTACAAATTAGGTGAGATCTCCTCCCACTCCCCAAGACACAACTGTAGCATATTGTCACCGTCACAGTAAACTCAATGCAGGAAACATTTAGTGTGCACTACTACAGACTTGCCCTCCCAGTTGTAAACAAAGCTATCAAACAATGAGGATGCTGATATTAAAGCTAAGATTCATAGGATAAAGAACTGGCCCATGACAAGCAGTTCACAAAGGTTTCATCCTGTTCACATGATGCAGCATTTCCACACCACCCACAACGTCAGCACAAGGACTGAAATGCAAGGCTGAGGAAGCCTCTGCCCACGAACATCAGCTGAAGATTCCTCCAAGATGTGCAGGTAACCTCCTTAGGTGCTAATGGAAGCTGTGCACAGACATCAAGATGGGAAGAATGCCTTCACAATTTCAGCATTCCCACACCTTTGTTGAACAAGCAAAAACCTTCTGTTACTGGAATAGGGAAGCTTGCAACAGGCACCCTGGACTGAGCCTTAACAAGACATGCCTTTCTTTGCTCACAAAACTAAGTCCCATGTGGCTGTGGGCATTCCAAAATGTATCTAAAAAGATATGCCACAATCACCTGTACCTCATATTAATTCATCAAAAGCAAAATAGATCTGTACCACACAACATACAAAAGTTACACGTTGAAAGTGCATATTCAGAATCCATTTGGCCCATTTCTTCAATTTCCATTTGGTCATTCTCTGCATCCTCTGCTTCTCTAGGCAACCACACCCGGGGACACTTCTTTGCTTCCGCACCGAATACTGTTCTGTGTTCACATTGAGCTCCTCACCTCCTTCAGTTCTGCATTAAATGTAAACTAAGGATGGACCGTCGAGAAACACAAGCGCGAGGTTTATTCTGTGTTTCGTTTCACCGTCTGGACAGCTTGGACACACACACAATAAGCATTACAAACTGTAATGAAAATACATTTTTGGGCCAAACCATTGCATATTTGCCCCCACGATGAAAAATAAATTATGTTCAAAGCAGTATATTGCCATAAATAGCCTGTAGGCGTTCACTGGAGGCACACAGGCTCTCCCTGTATCCAGCACTCGTCTGGGCTACGTGAGCTGCCCCTGGATCAAGCGCCTGGATGAGAGAGAGGCTAGTTAGAACCTTCCAGTTAGCACAGGACCAAACTATACTCTGTTTTTCTTTTCTTCTGAAAATAATGGAAGATCCCTTTCAAAAATTAAATCTTCAGTTATCAACTTTACTGCATTATGGAGCTAGTGCAATCCTGCAGAGCCCAGTCAAAAAGACAAGGCACATTTAAAAAAAAAAATAATTAAAAAATCAAGATACATTAGACTATGTGGACTAGAGAGTCATTGGAGATAATTTAAGGCCTTTCAGTGAGTTAATCAGTCTAATTTAAAGCTGAGGATTAAACCATAAATTATCCATCTGAAAAGCAAACGATAGGCTTTTTCAGCTTCTGTTCTGTGGACACGGGTAACAAAAACTCTCGTTCTGGTTTGTGAGAACACCTCTGGCCACGACGCAGCAGAGTCCGTTTGGTTTCTCTACAGTTCATGGAAGATTTCAGGACTGTTTTAGCCGTTTGCGTGGAATGCCAAACTGCGGACACTGCGCAGACGCTAGCGCGCGAAAGGCCTCTGCTACTAAGTGAGGGTGGGAGTGGATCATGGCCTTCCAGCCCGCTGTTTCCATTATGTCTGTGGCTTGGCTGCAAACAGAAGCATTGACAACAGTCACAGAGTTTCACCAGACAAACGCACCCGTGCGGCGGGGAGCAGCAAGCCAGCCCAAGGGCTCCGGAGGAGCAGAGCCTCCAGGAGCGCCA
Source organism: Psilopogon haemacephalus (assembly GCA_013396835.1). NCBI lineage: Eukaryota > Metazoa > Chordata > Aves > Piciformes > Megalaimidae > Psilopogon > Psilopogon haemacephalus. The sequence goes on along the minus strand of VWZI01020810.1, from coordinate 223,130 downwards.
GCAAGGCTGCCCTTGCAAAGACTGCAGCTTGGCTATGGACATGCCACCACACCGAGGACACGGGGCCCTCGGTACACCTCAGCTAGCAAACTGCGTCCAACGCTGGGCACTGTGCTAAGACAACCACCATGAAACTGCTCAGGAGAAACAAGAAGAGGAAAACCAGAAGCGAATGAGGTCTAGTGCGAAGACAAAGGGCAAGCAAGGACATGGTAAGTGCATTATGTGGAAGGGCATGCTCCAGCTGGGGAGAGACAAGGATGAGGACGTGAATCAGCTGAAACTGCAGCAAAGATGATGTGGTTCCTACACTGGAGAAAGCCATGAAGGCAGGCAGCTGGCTGAGCCCTTCTCTGGGAGCTGGCCGCTTCCCGGGCATGCTGCACTGCTACCCAAGCCTCGCTTCCTTCATCACGAGATTGCTCACTATGGCTTTCACTGGCCACTTCATTTTTCAGAGAAGCAGCAGTGGACTTTAGCATTATCACACTGACATCCAGGAGATTAAAAACCTATGTATTTACTCAATGTATATATTCACAGTTTTTCTGAAGTATCACAGCACAAAAGCCTAAAATTTCCTCCTGCACGTGGAGGTTACCCTGGCTGTGGTGCATGCCACACAGATCCCGATCTGCAGTTTGGAACCAACAGCTTATGCAGCAATCCCAGGTTTCCGCTGCTCTGCCTTTTCAAAAGCCTTTCTTGAGTACCCTCTTACTGCTTCAGGAACACCATCAGGCATAAAGCCAGCAGCTGACCTCTGCTCTGTACAGGCTCTGAACAACCTTCTGCAGATTTCTAATGCGAGCCTTTAATCTTCTGCTGCCAGCCACTAAAGGCAAGTGCCTCAAGAAACAGTATCAAAGTTCAGGCCCCTTGGTGCCCAGTAAAGGAAGCCAGGCCCTGACACATTATTTCCTGACTTCCTGTAGGTGCTTTAGCTGAAGCAGGAATGACCAGCACCTTCACCAGCAATTATCCAAGGGCGAAGTCAGCTCAGCTCCAAATCAGCAGAGCCTGAACACACCAGCTACTTTACACAGTTACATATTCTGTCTTGTTTTCTACTAGGATTTTACTACTTCTATCACCCCCTTCCTTTTCCAAATCATCCTCAATCATTAGGCCTGTGAAGATTGGTTTGGGGTTTTGTTTTGTTTCATTAAATAAAAGCATTCTAAAGCAAATGGTACAATTACAAATTCTCTGAGGACTCTGACAGTAAGTAGGTCGTGCTCTGCTGTTCTCTTACAGTTTCAGTCCACGACTGGCTATTCTGAAGCTGCCTGTCTTCTATTCCATGCTTCACTTGAGCTGTTCTACATATACACTGCAATCAGTCCTACAGCCCAAGCCACATACTCTCAACCTCTCTCCAGTGCAGGCGAAAGCACCTACGAGTCAAGCAGTTCAGAGGAACCTGACTGACTAGTTGTGTGGCCTCCACAGTGCTAGTGCTGGCATGTGGGAAGGTGCACAAACACGTTGCCAAAGACAAAAAGAGCAACTGCCCTCCCTGCTTTAGAGATACTGCAGGCTCAGACTGACCTAAACACGTCTTGTCACTTCTCCAGGCACAAACCTGGCTACTCAAGAGAATGGTTTCCTTTCTATAAGCTGCTGCCACCAACTCACAGCACTGACACACCTCTAGGAGAGGAACAAAACCCAGCTATTGTTACCATCTCACAACTATCATTTAAAGGCTAAATGACAGTCATTAACTGGGGTAGCATCTTACTGAATCCCACTTTACTTACAGTCAGTGACTGGCCTCAGTAGTGTGGAAATGAAGCAAGTGTTGTTAAGATCTGCAGGCTACTTAGCAGTGTTTGTAGAGAGGCAGGGGAGGCAGGGGAACTTACTTGCTATTCCAGTTTTTCCCATCTTTACACCCAAGTTGTCTAAGAACACTGCACCTGTAAGAGAGAGCTGTGCCAATATTGAGAAGGTACACAGAGCATGAACACAAGTACCTTGAGAGCCTCATAAGCAGTACTTGCCTGTTAATAAAGTCTATTGCTTGTGCTTTTAGCTGTTCAGCGCTGTGCAAATCTGCGAGGATAAGAATGTCAGCAACATTTTCTACCGACAGGTTACTACAGAGTGCTTCCTCACACATCACCTTCAGCCGCTCCAGTGCATACTGATGAGAGAAAAAATTGCACTAATCATTCTTCAAACTCATTCTTTATGGCTCCTACAACAGTTTCAGTCATGACGACACTTCCCAAGCTTAACATCAAGCCACTTTCAAACAGGTAATTCAAAATTTGATGTGCTGCACTGAAGGCTCCTCCAATGGCAAGATGTGCATTAGGTCTGACAGAAACTGATCATCAAATGCTCTGCTGGGAGAACTTACTAAAAACAACAGCAACTCAGCCAGAAGTTCTCATTTTCCTTGTTTGATAATGTAGGAAGAGCAGGGAACAGACGTTATCAAAATCATCATTAGCCAAGTTTACATCTCAAAGTGAGGGGCAAAAAATTACCCAATTGAAAGTTCCAGGAGACCATCCAAGGCAAAACAGATTAGCTTGCCTGCAATTAGCTTGTTCCAGGTTCAGTCCTACCCCCCCATCTCTGAATTTCTTATTTTTATTCCATACCTTCAATACACTCTACTGGAAAACTGATGTCAAATAATTGCATTGCCACGTTATAGTCTGCATTAATAAACTGCCTCTTTTAAAACATGCCATAGTTAAACAGCTTTCATTGGGTTCTATACATTGCTACTGAGACCTGGCCCAGCCCATTCAGTTTAGCACCCATCAGACAGTTGTCAAGTCTGAAAAGAACTGCAGACACGGAAGTGGCATATATCATAGAACAGTCTGGGCTGGAAAGGACCTCCAAAGGTCATCTAGTCCATCATGCCACTCACACAGCTGTGTTAGCAACTCTTTTATGCAAAGAAGAAATGCCACTTAAGGAAAGTGAAGTCATTGGGCTAATGTCTACGTTTCTCAACTTGTGCATTTTCACTTCCTTTGTGTTACTACTGTTCAGAGTACTTCAATATCAAGTATAAGAAAATCTGTACCTACCAGGTCATCCAGCAGTGTAGTGTTTTCTGGTTAATACAGAGAGTACTCATTTTTAGATTATTTTGCAGTCAGAAGGAGCAACAAAGTTTCTAGCAGTTCTCAACTGCCACCAAAAGCTACAGGAACCCCGTAGCTCACTGGTTTTATTTCCTGGTACTGCAGACAATTGTAGAGCTGTACATTGTAATATTCTCCACACATATCAATTACACCCTGTACCAAGGCCAGCATTCACTAAATGCTGCTTGGCTCTACTCAAACTTGACAAAACACAATCAGTTTTGGAAGATGAGAGGCCAGCAACAAGAGGTAAAGAGTGGTAAGCCACAAAAGCCAGGGCCGTGCCTGAAAAGGCAGAGATTGAAAAAAAAACAAAAAAACACTTGAAGTTGCTAGAAAAAAAAAATTCATAACCATTTCTTGCAGCTAACTACTGAGATGGCTTGTATCAGGACTATGAGAAGAGGCAGTGCTCCTCATGTCTCACTACCAACTCTGAAACGGCAAAGGCAGTACAGGACAATGCCATACCCTCAGCTGAGAGTGAAAAAGTCCCAGACTACACACACTGGAGTATTTCCTGGCCTCTAAACTGCTTATGCCTCCTCAAGGAGAAGAAACAACTGTGTGCCCTCTGAGGATTGCTAACTAAAATCTCAACTCCAGCTGCAAAGCAGTGAAGGAAACTTAAGGTATTGGGCCAAGTTTCCTGAAGAGCCTAAGACCTGTAAACTTCGATACAACAGGGAACAATCTCACCTGAATTACTGTGCTGTTTCAAATCTCCTCATCTCAACAAGCAGAAAAACTATTTCAGACAGTGACAACTGTAAGAGCAGACAAGATCCCAGTACAGGAGAGCTGGAAGACTGGAACTAGTGTGTATGCAGGGCAGAGAAAGTGATGGAAGTTCTGCAGCAGCAGTGCTGAAGGGAGCACAGTTAGTTCCAACACTTGTACACACCCTCCTCCAGAACAAGAAAATGCAGGATGCACTTTATCCAAGACCCATTTTCCAAATTGTATTCATGGTCCCCAATTTCTAAGAAGAATTTGGATAGGAAATGTAGGATCTGAAACACTTCTAGCCATGAAAGATGTAGCAGCCTTCCACTGCTAGGATAAAGTCTATTCTTTCCCAGCTTTCTCCATTTCTGACAAGATTCGCATATAAAGTAAAAGCAAAATATTCAAACTAAAACTTTCTTTTCTTTTTTTTTTTTTCTCAAACATTCCACACAAGCATCCAGTTAGAGAACTAAGGAGTCAGTTACTTACTTTGTCTGCAGCTGCCAACAAATTGTCAGCCATGCTTTCAAGGTTTGGTGCTTTTCCTGTGTAAATGAATCTCATCATTTCTTTAAAAACTTCAGGGTCTACATCATCAATTTCTACACGATTCTGGTAAAAGAAGAAGAACCAGTAAAAGCTCCTGGAATTTAGCTACAACTTGGTGGTGAACGTATCAAATATCATCCGCACACATGCTAAAAGCTTTCACTTGCCATCTGTCATACAAAATCCTCACAAATTTAAGTTAATATTCCTTAAAAATCAGTAGTTCTTACAGCCTGATGGAAATCAGGAAGACTTTGGCAGTAAAAAGTAACTGCAACTCTGGACTTCATTGTCTAGGCTGCACATAAAAAAACAAGACATCATTTCAGGAATATTTCCAAGTGCTGCAGAGTTTCCAACCCAACAATGATGTGCTTGCATCGTCAGAAGTCAGAGAACAGACAGAACCAAGTGAGCCATTTTGGGCTCAACTTAAGAGTTAACACAACTTTAATTTTGTTGCCAGAATCCAAAGAGCAAAGCGAGCAGCACATCCAACTGACATCATCCAGCTGAAGGTAGTCCCCAGTGAAACAGGTCCTGCTTGCCTGACCCCGTCGGCTATTGGCATTCCCCATACAGCCAGTGAGGGAGGAAAGGACCTCCAAGAGGGCAGAGCAAGCAGGCTTCCAAGGGCTGTCAGCACACCATGTGCAGCTGCTCTGCTTTCCAACCCACTGACCCACCAGCAGCATGAACAGAGGCAAACGGCCCTGATGGGGCATACCACTGAAGCTGTGCCACATCTGGGCTCCCTTCAGCCCACAAATCCCAACGAAATGCTCCCAGTACTCCAATCCTGTCTATGAAAGACTGCAGACTAGAGAAGTGCAGGCAAGAAAAATGCCATGTTTGTGAGGCTCAGCACCATATCCATCTGGTTTGTTTGTTCAGATGAGCAGCATCCTTGCAGCCCCCAAAACTAAGCGACCATCATCTGTTACAGCCCCTCAGCAAGCTGATCACTTTCCTGCCTTTTCATGGATTCTGCCTACAACCAGCCAAGATTGGATGTTCTTTTTCATGAAAGGCACAAACTCCTTGCTGATGGAGACAGGAAGCACACGAAAGCATCTGCAGCTCTCTGTGCTGATCTGTCCAAAACACTTACACAGGACAAGTGCCTGCAGAAATTCTGAATGAAAAGCAGCACTTCAATGTCTCAAGGATTAATCTGAGTCATGCTTCACCTGCTGTTTGTGTCCTAGCTACCATAAAAAGTGACTTCACACATCTTGGTGAAATCAGTCAGCTTCTCTGAAGGTACTGACTACAGCAAAAAAGGGTCAGTAAAATTACCAGGTCAGTTACAGCAGCTTGAAAACCAAACTGATGTAAGGCACACAACAAATCCACCAGAACCTCACCAGTCAGCCCTGTCTGCTCTTTCTACACCACAGACCTTGAGCAGAGTCAGCCAGGGTGGAATTCAGGAGAAGTGTCTCCTCCACACCCCCACCCCCATGCAGGACTTCCCACCCTCAGCCTGCAAAACTTTGGGTTTTCAGGACCTTTTCCCTTTTTGAGGAGCTGCAAAGCTCTCAGCAGGGCTTACCTTTTTGCTTTCTTCCATTTCATGTTCAAACATTGCATTAAAAACTGGCGACCGTGCTGCAGCAAGAGAAGTAAATGTTCAATATAATAAAATCTTAAACTTTGAGCAATTTTAATTACAAAATATTAACAATACAAAAGTAGAAAGTACCTGCAAGGACAGATTTATGAGCTTTGAATTCTTGTCCTCCTACATAAAAACTGCAATCTGTAAATCTTGTTGTTTCCCAGAGATTCCCTAAATCTTCTGCTAGTCGACATTCAGGTACCTTCAAAGTGTTTGTATTAGACTGTCCTGATATATTTACTGAGTCTTGGACCACGCTTACCTAACAGAAAATCACAGCAAGACAACTCCTTCATAACTGAACGCCAACAATTATCAAGTTACAGCACCTATGGCTACAAGTTCAGCAACTGCAAAGTAAAAACAACAGTGATGTTCCCAGCATTAGGCCAGAAGCTTTACAGCAACATAAAACAAAGAGAGCTTTACTTAGAGACTCTAACATTGTGCATTCATCCAAGCAAAACAAGACAAGAAGAGCACAGCAGCACACACCACCTTACAGAAACAGCAATGCAAGAGGCAGATACGGTTCTCGGGATACCAGTGGGATCAAAAAGTCGAAGTTGGCACCACTGCAGATATACAACAGTTCAGTCTTTAGAATTTGATATTGTTATGTATTTTACTGAAAAGCATAAACACTTCAGCAGCATCACAAGGTCACAGAAGGGTTTCAGAAGCATAATCCATGGAACTTTGGAGTAGTATGGCAGTCCTAATTTTAATTACAGAGTTCATGCTTAACCTGCAGGGTCATACCTAAGCACAAGTAACAGAGCTCCTTCGTTCTTTCATTTTACTGTGTCCAGCTGAGGCAGGAATCATGAGTGGCTATGTTCTCAACAAGACTAAAAGCCATTATTTTAGATGTGCAAGCCAACAAATAGAAGATGTAGTGGGTAAGTAACTTGAGTCATTAAATGCATGCTGACACCACGCAAATTTTGTACAGAACTGGTTGAGAACACTGTGGAAGATGAGCTTCTGGAGCAAATACTGATTAAAAGGATGTAGTAGGTATCTTTGGAAAACAGAAGCGCTCAGCAGGCTTTACTTCTGCTGTCTAAGAGCACATACTCAAGAATAAACCATACTGTAAGATCTTGATCACTGCACCTCCCAAACATGGAAAATTAGGATTTCATAGTAAGAGAAAATGCTGATACTGTTGAGCTCAGTGCTTTGTTTGATTTCCAGAAGCACAGCATCTGGAATAAATCTGGCACACAGCAAAAATAGCACAGCTAAGCTCCACAAAAAGTCAGAGCACTGCAAACCAAACTCCAGATCAGAAGAGGAAGATGATCCAATTACAACAGCAGCTTGGGGATTTGAATCATTGCCTAATTCCCTGTTTCATCCCATACTGCCTTGTGATTATAAGAAATTCTCCCACCTTTTAAAAGGGGGGTGGGGGGAATCCCCCAAAGCCCTGCGAAGTTCACTTCCACAGTAAACCCATACATTTACCACACTGAACAAATCCACAGCACTCTGATATACTCTGCTTCAGTTTTTCCTCACAGCCTGGTTTCAGCAGGCACACACATAGAGTTTCAGCTGAACAAAGCCAACCTTCTGCTGCCAAGAGGCTTCTGCTTCTCCAGAGCTCAAGGTCATGCTCTGAGCTGAACAGTGCCCAGGAAGACAACCTAGATGTTATCTGTGCACTTAAACTGATCTCTGATGTTCCACACTTCTATTTTGGAATAGTTTTCAAGATATATTGATAGTTGAGCAATGCAAAAATGTTGGCTCCTAGCAAATTGCTATGACAGAACTCAAGCAAAGTTTTAATTCAAGTCTCCAGAGTGGCTTGGCATGAATTGTCTGGAGATGGCAACAGCTTTTAAAGATTCTATGAACAAGCACTTAAAGGAACCTGAGATTCCATATCAAATTTATCCAGCCAGTTCGCTTACATTTATTTACATCAAGCTGAAATCCAACCAAGCTATTCCCACCTAACTACTGCAACCTCATCTTAGGCCAAATCTGGTTTATGATTGTTTCAGCACCCGATACAAATGGTTACCCCTTGCAAGACTGAAGGTATCTCTTCACTACAAGGTGCTAGAACTGCTGTCAGAGTAGCTGCAATGCAGTCAGGGTTTCCAGGTACTCAAGTGCTGCTCCACTCTCAGGGAGCTGGCCAGCATGCTGCCAGTGCAGAGCTGCCATTTGCATTGTATACCCTCGTGTCTGAGGGCACATAAAACTCTATAATCTAGGTCTGGACTAAGCTCCCTGTGTGATGACAATCTGCACTGTTTTCTTGGTTCCCAAGCTGCAGAGCTCTAATAGCAGAGATGTGACATTCCAGGCTATTTGCAACCTATGCCAGGTAAGAGACCCCTGAAAGCATTCCCTAGGAACCCTGCAGATAGGCAACTGTTCTATCAGCAAATCAAAGTATCTGCAAGGCTTCAGTAGTTTCAGACTATAGGGAAAGTGAGAACTGAACAAGAGATTGGTTTGCTTAAAAGTACACAATGATGAAGCTGTGTTTTATTAACAGGTCACCTGTCAGCAGCAGCACTCAACCTTGTCAAGGACCTAACTTAACCCTGTGGTTTCCAGGATGCATGTAGCTGATCTTAGGAAGATCCAGCAACAGTGAGGATTCCTTTGCTGCCAAGAAAGGCCATATAATCCCTTTGCAGCCTAATAGGGAGCAGTGAGGACTCTCTCTGCTCTATCTGCTCAGTTTTATCAAGCCAAGGAGCAGTCAGTTAGCCTTCCAACTGGGATATAAGCAGGAAGGCAAACAGAAAAGACAGCTTACAGCTGAATTTTAAAAGGATACATACTTCAGACTTGTCTATAGAACCAGGTCCTTCAAACAACACCTGTTATTTCTAATGACAGCTGAAGAGCTAGAACACCACATCAGAACAAGCAAACTTTATAATTATTTGGATTCCAGTGTTCTCCCTTTAGCCTGAAACAAGCCAGACTTTAACATGCTCACTGCACAACTAGGTGTTGTACTTCCTGCACCATTAATCATCAGGATAGTTCAAACACTTCAGAAAGGCCACTCACATTAAAACACTGAGAAGATCTGTAAGAAAACACAGCTGCATCTAAAGAGTAGCATTAAATTCTAAATAATGCTTCTCTCTGGGAAATTCAGTATTTGTTCAGTTCATTTTTTTAAAACGACCTATCTCTACAATTAGCTAATGACCTATTTCCAAAACCAAACACTATTTTTAAGGGCTGTTCCTTTAGACCAAAGCACTCAATATGAAGAAAACTTAAAATAAGAAAATACTCACAAGCATCTTTAGAGAACCATAGAAGCACTTGTTACATCTGCTTTTATCACCCAAATAACTGCATTCATAACAAATTTATCATGTAGCTAATTTAACTTGTCTAAGTGAAAATAAGATGCACTGTATTTGCAATATCCAGAGTCTCAGGGGCCACGTTTCAATTATTCTTCCTAGACAGCATAATGACATAATTAAATTGTAATTTTGCCAAGACAATTTTACACATTTCCTGCAAAAACACAGATCAAAGGAAAGTTATTAGCAGTTAGAGAATCTACCACCCTCCAAAGTCACTAATCACTTTCTGGCAGCGAGGCTACCCAGACAATGTATATTTAAAGCACACTGCACTGCCGCTGCAGATTTCTCTAGTTTCCTTTTGTAACACCCAGGAAGAGTTTCCCTGAACTTTAATGACAAGTTAGCTTACCAACATCACTGATTTTATAAGACACCATGAAGTCAAAGGTGCACCACAGCTCTCAGTACCAAGTCTCAGCATAAAGCAGTCTTACAAGATGCCTCCATTCGTTGAGAAAACCAAATGTGACAACTGCAATAAAAACGAAGCGCTCCCTTCGCCATAAAGATCTGTTCAGTGGTTAAAGCCATCAGGTTTATTACAGGAGTATAGATCCTGACAGTTAGGTTGTTTTTTTATGGCACAAACTAGCAGGCTGACATTTCCTTTTGCTTAGCCAGTGAAAAACAATCCTCTTAATTCCACATATAATTTCTTTAAATAAAAGTGACCTGCTTAAAACGGTATTTCTACAGGCACCTTTTGCATAACTAAGTCTGCAGCTGATTCTGTAGTAACCCTGGCAGATTCATGGGGAAGCCCAACAGTTTACAATCCAGTCAGGCTACACTTCAGTATACACATACCAAAAGAGACAACAAAATGCAATGCAGACACAGCAAGTAAATGTGCATTTGATCATATTTATAGTTTACTAACAACATATTTTATAGAATGTTACTCTTTAGAATCAACATAAACCTCCATTTCTGAGAACAGAAAGCATTTTATTTGAGAGTTTACCAGTTAAAAACCTCTACTCACCTCACAAAATAATGTAAGCTTGTCATCTGGGAGAAGACCATTAGCTTCATCCAGTAAAAAATCCCTGCGGATGAACTTCTTGAAGCCCCAGTCCTTGCCTTGCACGAATCGATATGCTCTTTGGCTCTCTGGTGGGAACAGCCAGGCACAAGCAGAGCAGGGTCAGTGAACACAGCAACAACCAACAGCACCCATGCTCCAGACAAGGCCAGGTGTTCACACAACAAGGAACCCAGTCAGCACCTTGCATCGAGATGTAAAACAAGGGACAGAATGCGCAGAGCAAGATCTGCAATTCAGCCCATCCTTAGATGGCATCACAGGCACCATCCAGCAAGAGCAGAGTTTTTCAGTTAATGCTTAAGAATGCCAACGTGTCAAAACAGAAACTGCTCACAGCAAAGTGCCATCACACACACATCCTGACAACACTTGTGCAGTAGCCATCCCTTTGTCTTCCCCCTGAAACGGGAAACCTTCTTTCATGGGTTGAAATTTTGAAACAGTGAAAACTTCAGCAAAGACAGAGACAACAGCTTGCAACTAACAAACTGGTTTTTTCAGTCACAATAAGCAATTGCTTAATTCCCTTCTTAGGCACTGGTATGAGAATGCTTCTGTAATCCACTGGTTTTGCTGCGACCACACAATCCCTTTTTTTTCCAGTTCTAATGTCCACAGCCCAGCATAGGGTTCCCAGGGCACTCAGTGTAAACAGTGGAATTCTGTAAGATTACTTCTCTTGCATGAGAAGCTCAGTGCAAGGCAGCCACTCATTCCACAAACTGAACCTCAGGAAACAGCACCATCCACTTTTCTATGGAACTAAACCACAGCAAAGGTGTATTTGGGGAGTGGTTTTGAGACTGTGTGTAGAATAAACCATATCCTGAATAACATTTAGAAAGCTCATTCAAAACTCCAGACAGTAAGAACACTGCAGACAAAACATCAGAGGAGGGGGAAAAAAGCCTCAAGTTTAAGAGAGAATTTTCTTTTCATGCCAAAAAAGCTGACCAAGCAGCAACAGCACCATTTCACCTGTTGTATGGATAGACACTTAAGCCTTCTGCAGAGCAGGTTAGAAGTTTAGGTCACAAGGTTTTTAAAGAAGTACTTCATGACACCATCATTCCTTCCACAACATCCAAAATAAAGACAACAGGCAGGCAGCCTTCTCTGCTAGGTAACTCACTAGCATCACTCAACAGACTTGCCCAGGTACCAGCCACAGGCGTTCTGAAACACACTGCCCACACTGCCAGCAGCTGCGAAATGACTCACAGCAGCAAAAGCTGCTCTACACCTTTTGCTTATTTTCTTTACTACAATGGAAAACAACCAAGGAACTGATGGAGGAGGTCACATTCACATCTTCACCCACACAAAGCCCACAGGAGCAGAGGGAAATGCACTTGGGTGCAGCATGGGCTTTGAGGGTGACAAAAACATAGAACGCCATCCATCCATGACTTGAAATCTCTGTGCCAAGGAAGAAAACTGCCAATCTGGACAATATTGTCTAGGATTTCTGGCATCTGGATTACTGCCTTCAGATTTTTACCAACTAGCCAAAAACTCACAACGAGCCTCATGAAATGGAACGAAAAAAGTTCAAAAGTTTATCATCTATATTCAGCTCAATTCTTTATTCTGCAGACTTAGGGTTTACTCTTACCAGCAAGAACCAGTGTAAAAATATGAAATTAAGTGTTCAGAGGCAATTTAGGTATATAAAACCATAAAAATAAAGCATTGTGGAAGTGTAAATGTGTTTGGGTTTTTTCCCCCCTTTCTAAAAAGTTTAAATGTTAGTTCATTGCCTGTGCTATAGACAGCTTCAGTACTTGAAGCAGCAGCCTGTGCATGAATTATCCATTTACAAAGGACATTTGAAGTCAGGCATCATTATGCTGTATAAATAAAAACACAGCCTCTCCAAAAGCAGATGGCAAATGGCTGTAAAGTCCAAGAAATAAGATTTCTGTTGGTAACTTCCCAAAAAGAAAACATGTTTGTAATTCCTGCAGTGCCGAACACAGGGCAGCTACTCTGCAGAAACTAAACACACCTACTTGGAGGACACTGGGGCTTTAGCACCATGTGATTGCATCTTCGGGTGCTCAAAATCTCCCTGTCATACATTGCATGTCCCTTCTAGGGCTGCACTACAAACAAATCTCTCCTGCCTTTCCTGGGCCATCAGCACAACTGACTGCCTCTCGGGGTTGCCCCCAAACTCATGCACACAGCATGGCAAAGAAACAGGAGGAAAGAGAATTTTGGGTGCTGTTGCAGGGCTATGGTCTCCTTGGCCTCACAGACACTTCTGATAGTGTGCTGCAGAATACAGGTACAAGATCTTTAGGGAGGCCAGGCTGGTGAGAGCAAGGGAGCTGACCTTTATGTGAGAACCACCAGAATTTAGCAGCTGGGGGACCTGGGATGGTTTAGTCTGGAAAGAAGGGGCTGAGGGGAGACCTTCTCACACTACAACTACCTGAAATGAGGCTGTAGTGAGGTGGGGGTTGATCCGTTCTCCCAAGTAACAAGTGATAGGACAACAACCCCAGGGGAAGTGTAGATACAACACTAGAAGAAACTTCTTGAGTTAAGAGGTTTCTCCAACACTGGCACAGGCTCTCCAGGGAGGTGGTTGAATCCTCATCCCTGGAGGAGTTTCAGTGAGGCAGAGATGTAGTGCTAAGGGACATGGTTTAGCTCCAGACTTGGTAGAGCTGGAGAATGGTTAGATTGGATCTTGGAGGTCCTTTCCAACCTGTAAGGGTATGAGCCACATCATCTATATCCCTACCCTGTCCTTACAGTGCTGGCTGAGATCTGTAACACTGGAGAGATGCTGGTGCAGGGCAGGAGGGGCTGAGCTTGCTCTCTCTCCAGACTTCCCTGACAGCCAAATGAGTTCTGTTGTTCTGTGCATGTGTGAAGCTCTGCCCTGGGACAGGTAGTGAGGCACCTGACACTGAGCTGGGATCAGAGCAATGTAGTGCTCAGTGTCTGCTCCAGATCTACTGAGCAGGAAGAAATACATGACTGGTGACTGGAGTCCTGGTGGACAATGAATTCACAAGAGCCAGCAGTGAACCCTTAAGGCAAAAAAGAGCCAGCAGCATCTAGTTAAACACTAGAACAGGTTGCTCAGACGTGTTGTGGAGTCTCCATCCCTGGAGACATTCAAAGCATGACATGTCCCAAGCAAACTGCTCCTGCTGACCCTGCTGGGGGGTTAGGACCAGTCAGCTTCCTCCAAAGGGCTCTTGCAACCTCAACTGTTCTGCAATCCCATGCTAACTTCAAAACACTTTTTAATGTACACACTGCAGTTTCACTCAGTTACCTGCACCAATCCACTACTTCACTGTAAGACTCTCAACCTAACGAATGTATGAGAGGGTAAGCTTTGCTCCTTCCAGCTCCAGAGCCAGGAGGCTTGCAGGGATCCAAGCAACCAGCTCCATCAGTGGAAGACAAGAGGAGGAGACATACACATTGACTTCCCTTCCACAAAGCCCAGCTGCTAACTTTTAGATTCAAACTCAGTTTCATGAACAGAGTTTAAGATTATACATGGGCCTAGATGCATGTGGAGAAAGTGGCAGGAACTTTGAGTGTGGCTGCTGGAGAACTGTACTTCTCACCAAAGAACTCAGAACTCGCAACAAAACAGACCTGTAAGACTTCTTTGGCCCTAGAATGGGAGTAGGGAAGAAAACCAGATTCTTCCTACACAGGACTAACGACAGCACGAATGCAGTGCAGAGAGGCACTGAATTACACACTTCCATCCGCAGCTTTCCCAAAAAAAAGGGTTTCCAAAGAAGGTTGTGCTTGCAAGTTTGAAACTCAGAGCCATACATTTCCATATCCAGAAGGTAATTAAATCAGATCACCAATTATTTCTGTCTTCTAATTACTTGGGTACATGGCTCATGTTTTTGAATTGATTACAGTGTGAATCAGATGAAGTAGACCAAAACATTGTAAAGGAGTGTCTAAAAAAGCAACCATGTATGTTTAACCTAATTAATTATGGAAATCAAACACTCCCTCCCACACTAGCTACAAACAAGCAAATGCACCACTACTAACCAAGTAAAAATAATGTGCTACCAAAGCCAAGTGACAAGAAGCTGGAGTGACAGCAGTTAGTAGTGCACTGTAATTTATACTGTTCAGGATAGAATGAACACGGCTCAGTGATTAGAAATGTGCAAAACATGAACAAGATTTTTAATTGAGTTTCTAAAAGGATATTAGAAAAAGATTATTTTAAAGTTTACCTCAATATTAAGTTCTCTTCCCCACTGGGAAAAAATTACAGCTGATTTTCTTTGGGGTGTTTTTACAAGTCCATACACAGTACATTAAGATGCCCTTACCCATTGCTTTTGTTTCTTCTCGTTTAGCATTCAGCAGGGAAAATTTGAATTTTGCTCTCACTTCACTTTTTGGACAACTAACTAAAAGCAAATATAACGATAGGTAGTCTTTGCTTTCATCATCTAATCCTTTCGGGTTCACTCTCAGGCACCTGAAAGAAATGCAAAACCGCACATTTTAAAATCATATCCAGAATAAATTCAGCACTCATTTTTTAAGATACAGCAATAGATGGTACTGAAACAAATGTTTCCCCTATGGCAATCCACACTTGCAGCAAAACTTCAAAAGTCCAAGGTTTAGTATTTGCTACACAGCTTCACAACTTTTGCAAGTTGAAAAAAACCAAACAATAACAAACCCACGAAGAACCAAACAAAGCAAAAACCACAACCAAGCAAAACCCCCAAGCAGCTGCCAGAATAAAGACCTTACCATTTCATTTTGTCATTTGGCCCTGATGAGAAGGTAGAACTCTTTAAAACTTCACCCATTTCTTCTCGGCAGAAACTGAAGTTACTAATGGTCCACATATAGGAAAATTTTACCACTTTAACCTGAACAGAAGAGGTAGAAAACGTCATAAACATTTCAGTTGCATATCAAGCAGTAGCTATGAGAACTACTTGGACTGTCAGCACAGATCAACAATTTTAGGTATTTTTCTTACAAATACAATTATGACCAGAAAGTAAATCCACTGGAATTTAGGTAGATTACCTGCGTGTAACACCAGCTTTCAGCCACAGGTCCACTGGACATCTCCCCAGGAGGAGGTGGGGTGGGAACCCTCGACATTGCCACTTATTGCAGGCTTAGAGTATCAAGATAGCAATCCAGACTTCAGTGATTCTCCTAGAAAAAGGAATTCATATATTTTGCTCACCCTTGTGAGGTGTGAAAGAAGACAAGCTGTGGTTTGCTGTTCCCTGCCTCCAGCCTGCAGAGGATGGCTCTGGGTTACTGGCCTGGCTCTCCTCTAGGGTTTGCTATCAGCTTTAGACAAGCTCCTGCCAGAAGCACAGCTTCTCACTTAGGCAGCCCCATTAAGCTGCTCAAAAGAAGTGAAACGAACCCCCATCAAACCACACATTTTCTCAGTAGAGGAAGTTTCTTTAAAGGCATCCTGCTATCGCTAAAGCAAGATCAGTGGACTGCAATCTTCCTGCATCACCACACAGGATCTTTCACTTGTCACAGAACAGCTTTCACTGCCCTACTCAGGAGATGTGACTGCACATCAATAAGCAGGTTTGAACTCCTCCTTTAGGACTGGGCAACACATAGAAACAAGGTTTCATGCAAACAGTGGTAAGAAGACACTGTAAGTGCACAGGCAGTGCAGTCACGATGTGAGGAGTCTCTGAACCACCAGGAGCCTCTGGGAATGCTTTCCCTCCTGCCTGCTACCAATTCTCCCTCACAATACCAATCAGCCCTTCCACATTAAAGTCTGATGGCATGGGAATTGCTCCAAATCAATGCATAAAACCTGGAAAACAACACTATTTGGGATTTTCTAGCTGAAGAAGCAGCAGATGCTATAGAAATCCATTAAGGGGTCTGATTATAAGAGATCTACTGTGACAAGATGAAAAAAAATCAGTGAATAGATTTCCTGCAACATATGGATCAAGACATTCCAGTGTCATCACAAAAACAATTCAGCTGCCTCTCACAAGTGACTTTGCAAATAAAACTTCCGTATGACAATGTTCAGTAATTAATTAGCACTTTCCATAAATGAAAATGAGTAACAAAGAGTCAGCTTAAGATACTGGAACTCATTTGCCTCATTTCTTTTTCAGCAGGAATTGCACACTGCAGCAGCAGTGTTTGCATACAGTCAGCTACAGGTTTACAATCTGGCTTGATTCCCTGCACTGAGCTACCCAGAGCAGAACTCCTGGGAAGGATAAACCTGAACGTTCTTCTTTCACAAATCAAGCATTAGCACTTATATTCCCATTATTTCTGGAAGCAAATCCTAGTCAATGGCAAAGCTGTTACCCAAATACATGATGGATTTAATACAGAAGTACATCCTGAAAGTGTTAGAACAGCTTACCTCAGCCTCACTGACCCTGTTCACTATTCTCAGTTCTCCCAAGGCTAAAACAAAAAGGAATGCAGCCCCCTCCTTATTCTGTCATTTGCATGAGAGTCACAGGACTGTCTCAGCTCTAATCTTTTCCTCAATGCTTTCAGTCCATTAGACCAGCCAGCTCCTAGTAACCGTGGAGCAGCAGATCTGAGCCAAGTCTACTCTGAAGGGGCCTCTAAACTGCAGAAGGCTGAGAGTAACTGTTGTACAGTACCCTCCTCAAAGTGTCAACTGACCCTGCACCAGCTATCTGCCCCCTCCCATCTGCCAGCTAGCCCAGCTTCATTCACTGAGCCTTTACCTCCAAGCAGAGGTGGTTATTTGCCATTATTTTCAGGTCTGTCTGCTGTCTTGTCTCTGTACTCAGGGCATTTGTACTTCAGAGGCTGTGTGGCTTTTACTACTTCTCCCATGTTCTGACAGAAGCCATGATTTTACATAAGGACATTTTTCAGATCCTTCTGAATAGCTTCAGCTGTTTGTAAATTTTCCCATCAGAGCATTAGGATAAGACAACTGATTTTCATGAGCTCCTGATACAAATCCATTCCTTAGATGTAGCTTACTGGGTTTTTTGCATGGATTTACTAAGCACACATTTTTAGATTGAGCAAACCAAGAGAAAGCAATAATTTTGAACAGTCTGGTGTCACACGGGGAGCCTGCACTGAGGAGCAATCTCTTTTAAGTTTCAGTATGGATGCAAATCTGTTTTAAAAGAAAGAAACAAGCCAACATCAAACTGAACAGTGGAAAGTGCCTGCAAAGAGTGCCAGAGAGCAGCAGGGAAACAGTTTGGCAGCACTGCTGAACTGCCCCTCACTTTACTTCATCCATTAACCAGGATTTGGGTGGGGATGTGAGGATATTTACCGGAACTCTAAGGCGAAAGAGCAGGAGCTTTATCATCAAGCATGCAGATGTTAGGGTAAGGAAGGACTTTTTCAGTTCCCATGCTCAGAGACCCAGACTGAGTGGGCCACCACATGCCTTACTGCTGGGGGCCACCCACGGTTACCAGGGCAAAGTGAAGGTGAGTAGATGCACCTACGTGCTCACCATTTCTTCCGTGTACTGTACTTTGCAGAAGACAAAATACCACTTGGAAGAAAACGTTTATGAGTCATTGATTAGCTACTGCCATCAGCTCCGACAGAAAGGTTTGCAAGCACAGCCAATTAGCTGAAATGATGGGGAACAGATGGAGCTGCGGTCGGAGAACGACTTGGGCATGAAATCAATCAAGTGTAGGCAGACTGCCCTCCCTTCTACAGGACAAAACAACCCAGAGGGACAAGTTTCCTGCCAGAACCTGCACTTATGCCTCTGCAGGCCACCATGGACAAAGCACCAGAGGTGAGGGAACATTATCGAGTGATAGCTCCCAGAGTTCCCAGACAATGCCAGGCCTGTCTGGACACGGCTGAGCAAACCAGTCAGTGTGGCCATTCTGCCAGGGACAACTCTGACCACTGGAGGAACAGGAAAACAGGTTTTTGTGAGTTTCTGGCTTGCAAAAGGGAAATGAGGTGCGAGGTGCCTTGGGTGGTTGCTTGCATGAGCTGATACAGCGACTGTGGGGCAGCAGCCAGGGGTGATTTCACTCTCACTTTGCTTCAGTGTCTAAAAGCCCACGAGAGAAGCTCAGAGGTAATGTACTTAACCTGCACCCCCAGACCCCAGCCACGGTGGGCTTATCACTGCTTCTACTGGGCTCCTAAGTAGAAAGTGTTGCTAATCACCATGTTAATGAAGCACGGGAAGGAGCTCAGTATGGCCAAGCATGCAGAGCTAGCATCAGGAAAAAGGATTTCTCACATGTATTTTATTTGGGAATTGACTGAAGTGCTTTTTGTCAAAGAAATATCTGTGTTAAACTTCACGGCATCTGAAGCTGATTATTGCTAATTAATTACCTGCAGAGCGTAGCGTGGGCTACATTCCACAAACCATCAAAAACTATCAGCTCTTCTTCTTCCAAACTTAGGGAGAGATCTTAGCATTCAAAACTACTTCACACCTCAGTACGGGGTGAATTTCAAACATATTATCTGGTGCCCCCTCCCAGAAACAGAATATTTGACAACATAATTCTAAATAGTTACTTTTCAACCTGCTGGGGCAAGAGCACATTCCCAGTCACCCACATCTCCTGTCAGAATTGTCTCAACTTGCGGCTCTTTCAACAATCCCCGATGTAACCATCCAGAGAGGAATCTTCTCCCCGCCAACGACAAACCCACAAAGCATTTCACAGCATTTGTAGCTGCTGCCCTCAACGTTAGCATCATCTATTGTCTACAGGTGGAAGCTAACAGCTACACTCCGGCAGCTCTCTCGGGGCAGCAACAGTTTAACAGTGCAGGTCAGCCAGGAACTGCTGCACTGTTTCACCTCTGATCTCATCAAGGTGTTAGTCACCCAAGGACTGGCAGGACTGGCCAGATAACTGCCTCCCGCAAGGTAACCAACACACCCTGCAAGCCACAGCCAGCCTTCCAGAACCCAACCCACACATCGGTTCACCAAGCAAATCTTGCTGACCCTCCTCCCAGAATCAAACTGTTTCCCTCCTGGCCTGGTGGTATTCTGGCACCTGATGGGACTTCCACCATCTCCTCATCTGATGTAACTGCACACACATTGAGCACAGCCTGGACTCGCTCTCCTACCTTGCTGAGAAGCTGAGGAACAAAGCTACACATCAGAGTGACGTAAAGGTGCTCTCCCAGTCTCCACGGTGCCACAGAGCCTGCCCTGCCCGAGCAAGCATCTGTCCACAAGCTACTTCAGCTATTTCACAGCTAGAGCAAAAGTTGGAGCACTTTACTGTCCAAGAACGCTCAATTCTAATACCATGTAGCAGTCTCTAAGGAATGCCTAATAAATGGCCATGCCCATAGATCCCACATGTACTGCAATGGTGACAGCAGGGCTGAACAGTTCAAGAAATGCAAAGCTGCTATGAATTAACTTTCTTTACCTTTGGAAATACTGCTACCACTGGCTGAAATAAAAGACCACCTTCTGAAGGTTAACAGGAAAATAACACTCTGTTCCTCCAGCTTCTCTATTCCTAGTAAATACCCAATTTGGAAACCAATCACAGTTTGTCTAATGCACAGCCAAACTCCAGGGGTTTAAAACATTTGAAGCTAATACACTTTCCACTCAAAATGGGCTTCCAAAACCCCACTCAAAACAAGCATGCTCCAGCCACACATACTGGTTTCATTATTATTCATATATTAAGCAATACTGTAAGTAATGCACAGCTCTATCAGTATTTCATCTGAGAAATCTGGTTTGGTTTTTAAATTACTGAGGAATCGTTACGGGGTTCACCTGAAGCAAAAGACATTTTAAAGCTCAAGACTAAGCTACTTTTGCACTCTCTCGTCTGAAGCAATTCTCCAGTTGTGCAGTTTTAAGTAGATACAACTTGTTCAAACTTCAGGACTCCAGAATGCCTCCTTCTCCTTGGGCACAGGAGGATTTGTGCAACTGAGAGGAGATCTCATCCATGTCTATAAATATCTGAGGGGTGGGTGTCAAGTGGAAGGGGCAAATCTCTTTTCAATGGGGCACAGTAGTAAGACAAGGAGCAACAGCTACAAACGGGGACAGAGAAGGTTTCACCTCAACATAAGGAGAAACTCCTTTACAGTGAGGGCGTTGGAGCCCTGGAGTGGGCTGCCCAGGGGCTTGTGCAGTCTCCTTGGAAGCATTTCAAGCCCCACATGGATGTGTTCCTGTGCAAACGACCTTGTGTGATCCTGCCTTGGCAGGGGGCTGAACTTAAGCTCTGGAGGTCCCTTCCAACCTCTAATGTTGTGTGATCCTGCAAACAGCCACTCATCACCTGGGTCAGGCTTGTGCTGCTACTGTGGCTGATCAAAATGGCCTGAATGCTGCTCAGATCCACACAAGAGATGTTACCCTTCTCACTGAGTCACAGAGACACAAACCAGCTGAAGAGAGAAATTTACCATTTTGTTCTTTGTTTAAGAGTTTGTTTTAAAGCTGATTATACTCACAAAAATCTGTAAGACTTTATGAGTAGAAAATGAACTAATCTGAACTCTTCATCAGCAGCATTTGCATCTCTTTGCAATCCATCTTTCTGAAAGAGCTGCTGCCTATTTCCTATAGAACTACTCATTAAATAGCATTTTCTGCTGCACCATAGACAACAAGAGACATGTGAAAGGCCTATTAAGCTCAGGCGGTTTCCCAATTTGTTCAGTATCATTATTAGCTTCTCTGAAAGCAGACTAAAGACATGCCTAGAGAATGTAAATACTGTGTGTGGTATTTATTGAAGGTAATCTTTGAGCGGGCAGCATCAGTAAAACAAGGGCAGTCACTAAGGCAGAACAACTGCAAGCTGAGGTTACACATTTTACACTCTGCAGTACTCCTCTAACACCCAGAACATTTCCCTGTCAGGGCAAGCAGAAGGGAACAGAGGTGGACTGAGCACAGGCAAGCCATGCGACACACTGCAGCCAGAGGCCTGGGACAGTCGCAAGGAAGGGGCTCTGGGGGTTTTCTGAACATAGTGTTTAAAAAAATCCTTATTTATGTCTGCTTTGGAACCACACAACAACCACCAAGTTTACACACACCCAACCCAGCTTTGGGGCTCAAATCACGAGCTCTGGTTGCTCCTACATGCTCCAAGCTTAAGATCTTACCCTTGCCATGCACCAGCTCCACTGGAAGCTACAACCTGGCCAGGAGAAACACACGCTTCAGCACCCACATCACAAGCCAATTCATAACCCTCTCCCTGGTTCTCCTGTAAGAACAAAATACTACCCTGGACTGGTCTGTGACAGCTGACAACCTACAAGTGCATCCCCTGTCACCCCTGCTCCAGGGACAGTAAAATTCTTGCAGAGACGGGGCAGGCAGCTGGGGTCACAGGCATCTTAAAATAGCTGCAACTAAGACTCCAGAATTTAAAAGTACATCTTTGAGGTGGTTCCAGCAGAAGAGCCCCAGCAAGGCAAAACCCAGCACATGTGAAATGCCCAACTGGTAACACTTCAGTCAGCAGCTCAAAATTAGCAAGACTACATTGTCAGTTGAAAAAAAAAAAACCACACTATAAAGCTGAGTAAATCTACTTTCCAGGCTTTATCTTTCCTATCTTAAGCCTTTAAAAACAAAGCTGAATTTTACCTCAGTTGAGAGAAAACCTAGTGTCCAGCAGAGCTTGAAGTGTAACTGTCTAGTTTACATCAGACAAGTTTGTTAAGGTGCCTCAGCATTAGCCTTGCATTACTGCTCTGTACTCCAGGAACCCCTTAGTAGATAACCACGGCCATTCCCTCCAGGACTCAGCTGGGTGTTTCCCTAGAGAAGAAATGCTGGCTATTTTTCACAGCATATTTCAATTGCACTGCTCAGTCTAGTTTTATGGGACCAAATAGATGGGCATTTCCACCAGGATTCTTCTCCAGAAGCAGCTCCATTCCAAGAGCCTACTGCTTTTGGGGTCTTCCCCTACTACACGGCCAGTGTGACTTTTCCCCTCCTTAGTCCCCCTCCATTACACTCACTCAAGACCAATCACTGGCACAGGATAGTATAGCAAATGAAGGCATTTTTTCCTTAAATCCCAATTGAAAACGCTGATCTTGACTTTTGCTTTTGCAGGTAAAACAGAACTATCCACATTGACCGACTGAACGCTGCCTTCATCTGTAGTAAGAAAAATAATCCTTCTCCAGCAGATTCACAGTTATTGTGGAGGTATTTCGTATAGATGTCCTTTGTACATTCTCCAGACTTGTGGAAAGCAGCAGACTACACTCTCTGGAGAGAGGTGCAGAGAAGCTGTTAGGAGCAACAGCAGCACAGGGCTCCTCTCCTTAACCTCTGCAGACAGCCATCACCTGGCAAAGTCACACTGCAATGGTCCCCCTGCTTTCAGCAGCCAAAAGCCTCTACTCACAGGGCAGGGCTTTGATCATTCCTTGCCTTGTTACCTATTGTGGCAAGCTGCAGACACATTTGTGCACACAGGTGCAGCTTCATGGAAAGGGAGAGGCCTGTTCTATGCCACAGAGAATATTATACTGTGTTCCAAAAACTGACACAAGTTAAGAACCTAAGAAAAAACACTACATGTCATTTCCTAACCTCAAAACTCACTTCCACCAGAGGACCAAATTGCACTTCATGCTAGTTCACCCAAATAGCCTCGAAACTGAGCTGATTTCAGTAGACTGGGAATTACGTTTCACCCCCACAGCTAATCAGGCAGCATCCTAAGAAAGGCAGGTAGGTCAGGAGACAGAGCTGCACACTCGCTTGATTGGGGCAATCTCTGCAAGCGTAGCTATGTGGAGATGAAAGCTGCCAAGACTTGACATCTGTCTTGGACTGCTGCTGAACAGGTTCTCTCCCACAGAGTAACAAAGATCCTACAAGTTCACTGAGTATCTCCAGTTGGAAGAGACCCACAGGGATCATCAAGCCTGGCTCTCAAGCTCAGTCCAGGAGAGACTGGATTCTGAGGTTCAAAGGTAAGTACACTATCCCAGTATTTCAAAACCACCCAGAGACTAGCTGATTTGCTTACACATTAAGAACAATTCCACCACCATCTGCTTAAGGTCCATTTTTCTACAAACTTTTCAGTTCCCATATGACTTTTCCCCCACTCACAGCACAGTCTGACTTGCTCAAGAGCGAAGAAAGTTTTCAAACTACCTTTGAAAGTATCTTTCAAAGTATCTACTCTAGACAGGAAAGCTGAGCAAACTCAGCAGCCATAGTAAGTCCTGAGGCCAGGAGGAGCATTCACATTGTTTCCTCACAAAGGTTATTTCTTTGAATTAGTTTGAGCATCAGAAGATTTCTACAGCTTTCAACTGATGCCTCACAAGAAAAGACTGCTCAGCAATAACCACTTCTTGCTCTGCAACACCAAGACCTCCTGCTTGTTCAGCAGCAGTTTAGACTGCAGAACTCACTGCTTGCTTTGCAATCTCCATTTGCTTACCTGAGGTGAGAGAGAAAGGCAGCAGGGGATGACACAGCTTACTCCACACCAGGCTCTCCTGTTTGGGTCCTTCTCCAAAGACCTGTTCACTAACAAAATCTGGACAAACTCTCCTGAACTCTCTGAAGCCTGGGACTACATTCAAATGCACAGGAAAAACACCGTCTTGTTAAAAGCCTGTTACCAAGGTGTGTAAACTCTTACTCACACTTGTCAAACAGGATGTTTGGTCACCTTTTTCCCCCTTTTCAGCACAGTCTCCCTGAAGCTATCAGTTTGTTCCTCTACAACAGCAAGACAAGCACAACACTCTCAGGCTGAAGCAGGGCTGTCAGGGTGGTCAGGCAGGATTAAGCAGAGTTGCTGGACAAGAGCAAAGGGGCTGATAAAAGGCAGACCAAACTCTCCTCTGAGAGGCTCTTGATGGCAACATGCTGGACAAACCATCAGACCATGACCTCCTGCTGCAAGCAGCTGTGTCACTGCCAGGCTCCTGCAGAGCACCCAGGCAACTGCCCAACAGCTACACCTGAGCAGCACAAGCCTCCCTTCCTCGCTTTCCTCTTGTCCCAGCACAGCCTCCACTGGCAAGTAAATAGATCTGATTTCATCTTTGGTGCTGTCACACAAGGTGACCAAATGTGGATGCAAGCCTGCTGCTCTTTGGCTCTGGCCACAGTGGACAGGAGCCTTCCGTGAAGCATCCTGCTGAGGCCACCTTGGCAGAGGAGCACAGTGCAGCACCTGTCACAGCCACGGACAAGAGCTCACACAAAAAGGGAACAGGAAACAGAAGGGAGGAATACAACTGCACATGAGGAAATCAAGAAGGCAGCAAACCCCAAGTGATAAACCCATCTTTCTCAAAGACTCTCAAAGCCCCTGCAAGGCTTGAAAGACTATAATTAACTCACAGAACCACAGAATGTCAGGGGCTGGAAGGGACCTCCAAAGCTCATCCAGTCCTGCCCCCCTGCCAGAGCAGCATCACCTGCAACAGATTATGATCTGTCCAGGAACATGTCCAGGCAGGTTCTGAATATCTCCAGACAGGGAGACTCCACAGCCCCTCTGGGCAGCCTGTTCCAGTGCTCTGTCACCCTTACAGGAAAAAAAATTCCTCCTCATGTTTCCATGGAAGTTCCTATGCCTCAGCTTCCACCACTGCCCCTTGTGCTGTCGTGGGCATGACCATTTATAAACATCAATGAGGTCTGCACTCAGGCTCTCTTCTCCCAGCAGCACAGCCCCAGCTCCCTCAGGCTCTGCTCCTAACAGAGCTCTTCCATTCCCTTCAGCATCTTTGTGGCTTTGTGCTGGACTCTCTCCAGCAGTTCTGTGTCCCTCTTGAACTGGGGGGCCCAGAACTGGACACAGGACTCCAGATGTGGCCTCAGCAGGGCAGAGCACAGGGGCAGGACAACCTCTCTTGACCTATTAAACACAGCACTTCTAATCCACCCCAGAATGGCATTGCCCCTCCTGGGCAACAGAGCACATTGCTGGCTCATGGTCACCCTCCCATTTGGGGCTCACTAGGACCCCCCAGATCCCTTTCCCCTTCACTTCCTTCCAACAGGTCAGTCCCCATCCTATCCTGATCCCTGGGGTTGTTCTTTCCCAGATGCCAGACTCTCCCCTTGCCCTTGCTGAAGTCCATTCCCTTTCTCCCTGCCCACCCTTCCAGCCTGTCCCAGTCTGGCTGAATGGCAGCACAGCCTCTGCTGTGGCAGCCTCTCCACCCAGTTTGCGTCATCAGCAAACTTGCTGCCAGTGCCCTCTGTGCCCTCAGCCAGGTCACTGATGTACATATAGAGCAGAACTGGCCCCAGTACTGACTCCTGTGGGACCCCACTAGGCACAAGCCTCCAACAGGACTCCATCCCACTGACCACAACCCTCTGGCTTCTTTCCTTCAACCAGTTCCCATCCACCTCACTCACACTGCCTCAGTTTAGCCAGAGATGCTGTGGCAGGCAGTGTCAAATGGCAGTGTGAAATCAAACAAACCACATCCACTGCTCTGCCACTGCTAGGTAATTGTTACCCAAACTGACATTTGATGATGCTACTGCCATATGTTCTTCCTCTGACCACTCAGGGAGCAGAGTCTCACCATCACTGGAGGGGATGGCACGTTTCCAAACACAACTGCCCAGGCTATAAAAAGCACTGACTATAGAATACAGCTTGCGTTTACTTGATAATCTTATTAATGTAACTGATCACACCCTGGACACCCAGATTACCACATTTTGAGCAGGTGCCTGTCTGTGTGAGCATCAGGCCTTGCCCAGCCCACAGACACCTTCCTTTCATTTGTTTTTTTGTACAAAGGAGACCATTACTGATAAGGCACCTTCCAGCAGATGCAAGACAGGAACTCCCCAAATGGGAAACACCTCACGGGATTTAACAGCATTCATTCTGGATGGATTTACATCAGCCACCTGGCTCAGCATATTCCATAACATTTGCAGGAATGTATTAATGCAAACTTCAGTGTAAGAAGCTGCAGTTTCATGTAAATGATACCACTCACTGCAACAGAAAAAAAGGCAGCGGAATAAAGTTTGTTTGCTACATGCGTGTCAGTAACAAGCGAAATCTACTTTGGCATTCCGCAGGGAGATCAAAAAAGCACTGAAGCTACATTTCATACCTTTTATTCCTCTGAAACCACCTCCTGCCAAATACAGCACCAAATCTGAGAGTAAGATCACATCAGCTGCAGTCAGTGCAGAGACTGATTGTATTACCCGCAATTACCCACAGACACTGGAGATTTCAATCTGCAAACCTTCTACTAGAAAGCAAAAGTACAGCAGTACCACCCCAGGCTTTAAAACGTTCATAGGAACTGTAGGCAGAACCTCCCAAGTGCCTGTAAGGGCACCTGCAAATGGCTCCAAATCCAGATGCATGCAAATAGCTGCTGCAATTAACTTCACATACACCACAAAGACGCTAGGTGAAGGACTGCATTTTGCCTGTTAGGAGAAGAGTTACTCAACCTGACAGGCAAATAGTGTGACCACTGATAACCTCCGATGCTCATAAAAAGGAATTAAAGTTTCTTTCTACTACGTATTGCTCCATCTCAGAAGCTGAAGTGTATTAAGCAAGTCACCTGAAGTGATTACAGAACAGTTCTGATTTTTCTGATTACAAACTATCGACTCTGACACCGGTTAACAAAGAACCCATCTGCTTTAACACCTGAGGAAAGCTGCCCCCGAAAGCGCTGCCTTGCTGCTGAGCTAACGTCCAGGGACTAAGTAATTCAGGGCCCTGCTGTGTCAAACACTGCAGACAAACAAATGCCACCTTTGAAGAACTTGACAACGTCATTAGCCAACCGATTAGAATAATTAGATTAATACATTAAGTGCCCGAAGCAACAGATTTTATTCCAGCTTTAAGTAAAACAGGCACGGGTTAAGTGCCCCTCAGAAGCTGCAGGCTGTGCTGATGGAGATAACAGATCCAGTGCTTCAACACCAGTAAAGAACAAAGCCAGGAAAATCAAAACTTTGGGGAAAAGTAATTTTCAAAAGCAAAGGCCAACATGGAAAAGAAAGCTAGAAAGTATGACGCACAGGAGAAAGTTATAGCAGCTGCTCTTCAGGCCAGAATGAGCTCTGCACCTACACATAACTCCAACAGCTGACGGAAGTAACCCCAAAGCCTTTTAAAGACATGCAAGTCTACTTAATTTTGCAAGCACTTAGTACACAAGCAAACAAGACATCCAAAAGACGTCAACTGCAAGCCGTTGCTCCCCTCCATGCCTTTCATCTTCATTTGTAATCCCACTTGAGAACTGATCTTGCAAGTGATTTGACCAACCGACCAGTGAGCTCTTGGGAGAGGAAAACATTCAAGGAACAACGAGGAAGGAGGCCAAGAGAAAGCCTGGCTCCCAAGTCTCACCCAGTGATCGCCTCCACTACACGACAGAGGTTCCCTCCCCATGAGCTTGGGAAGTTTCCCAACTGCTGCAGACATTTACCTCCCAAGCATTAGTGCAGCCTAGCCAAGAGCTACTCTGCTGCATCCTCCCTGGCACACAATTGTTTTTCCTTTCTACAAAGCAGCCAGTTAAATGACACATCAAATCATTTACCTTTGAACTACTTAAGAATTCAAGTCACAATATAGTGCAAAGAGCAAATGTCACCCGAGCAGAGGTCAATGGGCTGGCACAGACTGTTCTCTACGCACTTGATTAAGTGCCACTAATTAAAGGCTAAGCAGCTGTCAGTTCTAAAACAATACTACAGCAACAGTACAATCAAACTACAGCCTCCAATAATGCTAAGTGGGCTGAGAGACGGAGAGTAATTAAAAAAACCCTTCAGATACAGAATTACCATCTTGCAAGTGCTCGCAGAACCCATCAGCTCCATCCCCTGTATCCAACAATGACATCGAGAGCACATGAAACACTTCTAATGCTTTAAAAAAAGAGCTACAGACTGCAGCCTCTTTTACAGAGTCAAGAGCTCAACACAGTTCTCTCCCTTCACCTAGCATTCAGCCTCGCACCAAGCCCACTTTGAAAGCACTCAGCCCATCTTTCGCCTCTGAAAAACCTGTGCAAGTAACACACTACCTTTGCTTGGTGCCACTGAGTTCCGATGATCTCCTCAGAAATGACCAACGAAAAGGGCCAACTGCAGTATTTTTCACCAAAAAATACTAAGTGGCTTAGGGGAGATCAAAAGCGGTGTCAAGAACAAGCAACCTAATTCAGGGAACCGGTACAAGCCAGCTCCCCAGGGTATTCCATGCCGGTGAGTTTCTCAATCAGCTGAAAGAGTATCTCACTTTCCACTACAAATCCTAAACGCTGTATGCAAACGCAGGCCACAACAACACCGACAGATGTGAGCTGGCAAAGCACATCAAAACCCCTTCACAGCTGACAAAGGGTCACGCTAAAGCAGGTTACCAGAAACTACACCGGAAAGCTATTAAGCTGGGGAGAAACGGAATCAAGACAGCTGAGGGGCTGTGCTTAATCTTGCTCCAATACTGAACACACTCCTGCCAAAATTCAGACCCACTACTCAAGTTTAACAGCTCAAATGCTACCAATAAAAGGAAACATTTCTGCAAAACGATCTACCCTCTGTAACACACTACCTGCACCTCTTCAGAAACCCACTCAACCAGGGCAAAGCCATCATCTCTTCTCAGCAACTACTACAGCCTCTAAATTGCCACTATGAAAACACCTCCACTCCTCACAGAACTGCAACAATTCTCCCCTAAGCACGAAATGAGACAGAGATTTCCTGCTTCAATTTGATAAAGCAGTTCCAGCAGGAGTGCTTTGGGTAGAGGCAGGGCAAGAAGAAATTATCAGAAACAAAACGTCTTGAGGACACAAACTGGAAAGTTTCCTCAGGAAATCAAAGCAACGAAGAAGTCTCTTGTGAGCACTGCCTTCAGTCTTGGGCTCCCCAGTTGCAGAGGGACAGGGAGCTGCTGGAGAGGGTCCAGGGGAGGGCTGTGAGGATGCTGAGGGGACTGCAGCACTGCCTGGGGAGGAGAGGCTGAGGGACCTGGGGCTGCTTAGTCTGCAGAAGAGAAGACTGAGAGGGGATTGAATCAATGTTTGTAAGTGTCTGAGGGCTGGGGGTGAGGAGAGGGGGGACAGGCTCTGCTCACTGCTCCCTGCCATAGGCCAAGGAGCAATGGATGGAAGCTGCAGCACAGGAGGTTGCAGCTCAACACAAGAGGCAACTTCTTGCCTGTGTGGGTCCCAGAGCACTGGCACAGGCTGCCCAGAGAGGTTGTGGAGTCTCCTTGCCTGGAGACTTTCCAGGCCTGTCTGATGTGTTTCTCTGTGCCCTGAGCTAGATTGTCTGGTCCTGCTGTGGCAGGGGGGCTTGGACTGGATGAGCTCTTTGGGTCTCTTCCAAACCCTGACATACTGTGAGCCTGTGAATATGGAACAGATCTTGCACAGGGAGGAAAGGGAACCAAGAGTTAAGGTAGGAGAACCTCCTGGAGAGGAAGTTCTTGATGTGACAGTTCAGGCATCAGGCAAGTGCTGAGGCAAAGGCCTTCCCACAGGTGCCGAAACTACCCAGCTGCTCTTCCTCCACCGTCCCCCTGCTGGCAGACTTTCAACCTACCTAATGCACCTAAGTGGACACCATCATCAGTACCCTGTGAGGCTGCTGTTACCATCAGCTGCGTGGAGGTGGTTCAGGAAGCACTAACTGTGACTCTCAAGTTGAAGTGCTTTAACACAAGTGAAAGACAAGCGGGAAGGGAATGGCACAAACACTTCTCTGCATGTTTCGATCCAGGACACAGCATTTTGAGGGCTGCAGGATTTCATGATTACAAGTATCAGGTTGCTGCCTTTAATATCTGCAGCAATCTCACTTGGATTGCCTTAAACATGTTTTGCTAAATACAAAGGAAACAGAAAGGGCAGCATGGTGTAGACTGTTTTGGTTTGTTTTTCAGGGAGACAGAAATGTTTGTAAGAAGCACAGCAGCCCCTCACAAAAACTGTGGGGAAAAAAAACCAAACACCACAAATAGCTACTTGTTAGCAAAAGGAAAAAAACAAACCTAAACAAAGTGGGATGAGGTAGTTTCGTAATGCAAAACACAGAGAAGCCTATCCTTCAGCATACTCCAGAACCTGGAAGCAAATCCAACAGGACAAGCTCCTAACAATGGCTCTGTCTACAAAGGCCTAGGAGGCAAAGAGGAAAAAAGGTGAAGAGATAAGGCAGAGGTGTGAGGAGACTGCATATGAAAGAGTGGAAAACAACAAAGGCAGACAGAAAGCCAAGGAAGAATGAAGAAAAGTCCAGGAGACCTACAGGCAAACCTTTTCTGCTGTAGTTGCTGCTGTTGAGGACAACTGGCCCCATCAGCCCTCCTGCACAGTTATCTCTAGGTGCTTTCCACGCACAAAAAGGAAGAGATAAGGACAAGAGGAAAGCAGATCTAACACATGTGATTTGTTCTGAACATCCAGCAACTGTAGGCAGCTTGTCAGAGCTGTTTCAGGGCAATGCAACATCGAGGATATTTCTGGGTATTTTAAATCTCAGGTTTCCAGAAGAGTTAAAAGCAGTTTCTGGTGGTGTACTAAACCTCTGTAACGTTGGCAGCTTTATACACAAAAAGCATATTGTTCAAAAATTGTGTCCTACTTCCCAAGCAAATATCCACTCACAAAGTGTGGGTAGAAACACCATGCAGAAGGCACACGCTGGAAATCCTTCACAAATATTCAGGTCTTCCTTAGTCACACATGCCTGAAGGCCTGGATGGAGAAGCCAGGTAAAACACATTCAAAAGTGACTGTGACAGGTAAGAGTCCCTCTGAAAAAGGATTTGTATTTCCAGAAATCATATTTGTTTTTTAACGAAAACGTAAAAAGGAACCAAACTTTTAGCTTTTGTTAGCAGCTAAAATGCCCTGTCGGTCACAGGAACGACTCTGCTTCAGCAGCAGCGGCGTACGGGAAGGCGATCAGGACAATGCCTCCTGCCTGACCCATCTCGGCAACGGGTCCCCTGCAGCCCCTCCTGCTCCAACAGCAATGTTAGAAACCAGAAACACCTCCACAAAGGAAAGCCACATCTCCGGACTAACCTGGTGACTTCAGCATCTCAAACACGCTGTGAATTCATCAACCACACGCACGCTGCTTTGCTCTGTTTGGGAATTCCTTCCGTGCTTTAAGCTGCTCAACCACTTCTGCTCTCAAACAGCCTAACTGTGACGCAAACTTCACCGGAATCCAGCGAATTTCAGATGACATCACCAGGTGAAAACCAGCGTTAGTCAACTCCACTTCCTGACCACGGATAAAATGGTGCAGGCAGCACAGATCAATCGGGTGTGACCTACTCAACATCGTCCACTTGCTGCCGCAGCATCCCACGGCCAGGGCCCGGCGAAGGGAGCCCACCCGACCGCGCTTCCTCCGCCGGACGGCAGCTTCCCGGCGCCGACCGCGGCACGGCAGCTCGGGACCGCAGCGCACCGGCGGCGAAGGAGCCGCTACGGAGCGCTCGGGGGCGGAGCCTGCCGCAGCCGTGCAGCTGCGAGCACTCATGCCAGGGCCTGCAGGAGCCCGTAACGAGCGCGTCCTGCCCGAGCCGTGGATTACACAGCTTGAATCAGCAGCAGCCACGGCCGCTCCGCGCCCGCCTGCGGGCCAGCCCCGGCTCAAGGCACAGGCGACTTCGCCAGAGCCAAGGCGGGCCCGAGCGGGGCCCTGCCGGTACCCAGCTCCCCGCCGCTCCCGCTGCCCGAGGCAAGAACCCCGCAGGCCGCTGCCAAGAGGGGCCCGGGCCCGCCCCGCCGGCACGGGCGATGGGCCGGGGAGAGCGCAACAAAGGCCTCCTCCCTTACACACGCACGGCACGGCACGGCCCGTCTGCCGCCCGCTCGCTACGTACCGGAGCGCAGCGCTGGCTGGGCAGCGCAGCGGGTCTCATACTGCCGGGGCGGGCGAGAAAGTGTGACGGTCACCGGTGCCCAGCGGGAGGCGGAAGCGGCGAGGCCGGGCGGTAGCGGAGCCGCATCGCTGCCCGCTCCGAGCCCCCGCTCCCGCTGTTGTTCTGCCGTCGCTCCTCCCCCGCGCCCGGCACCGTGCGGCTCCCGTACGGCCCCGCAGTCGCCACCGCTTCGGTCGCCGCCGCCGCACTTCCGGGCAGGGAGGGGTCACGCAGCCTCGCGCCGCGATCCGTGCATCCGGGACCTCGCGCGACGCTCCGCCTCTCCAGCGCGGTGTACGGGGCGCGAGGGAGCGCGGCGGTTGGGCTCGAGGGAGCGCGGCCGGTGGGCTCGAGGGAGCGCGGCCGGTGGGCTCGAGGGAGCGCGGCCGGTGGGCGCGAGGGAGCGCGGCCGTTGGGCGCGAGGGAGCGCGGCCGTTGGGCGCGAGGGAGCGAGACAGGTGGGCTCGAGGGAGCGCGGCCGGGCAGTGTCGGCGGCCGCCAGAGGCCGTGGAGCGGGCCGGGGAAAGGCGGCCAGGCGCCGGCAGGCAGCGCGGTGTGTCCGGAATGGGCGGCGGGGCGCCTCTGCCGACGCCGCGGATCCTGGAGGAAGGGAGCAGAGAAGCGCAGGAGTTTGCCGTGCGAGCTGCCGCGGTAGCTGCGCGGTGACCGACAGTACTCCCCGGCAGCAAGCGGCCGGTCCCCGCTCCCGCGTACTGACTGGTACATGCTGAGGGGCAGACTGCGCCTCCTCAGGAGTCCTCTGTTAATTCGTTATTTCAGATGAATTTAAACTAAAACTGACGATTGTGAACTCCATCTGCTACCAGGTATTAGGACTCGTCAAGAGCCATCCCACTGTAAATGCTGGTTTGGTTTGTTTTTCTGAGGGCCAGGGCTTTAAAGAATAAGGAGGCAGTCAAGACTTGGTGACACCTTAATTGCCCCTCTTGAGAATGAGCACTAAGGATGTGTGCACGCAGCCTTGTGCCGAGTGAGGACTCCCGAGTTAGCAAGGTCTCAGAACCCACAGAGCTGCGTTAGCGAGGCACAGCGCCCTGGATAAATCGTCCTGCAGGGGAGCGCTGGCCTAGCAGTGCCCTGCTGCTCTTGGCGGTGCTGCTGGGCTCACAACTGTCTCAGTAACCTGTCCAAGGCTGCGCTGTATTTTCAGGTGGCTCAGCGTTTTGGTTTGGGTTTTTTTTTTTTTTTTTTTTGGTGCCAGTTCTTGTACAAAATAGCTTTACAGCTACGGCCAAGGCTTCCTTCATTTAGCTCAACTGGATCTTTGGAGTAGAACCAGGCTGCTGCCTTTGCTGTGGACCATTACTTAGAAGAAAGCACATCGAACCCTTGTGCGAAGCACAAGTGTAACACAGGCTATCGGCGTTCGCGGATTTGTGAGCTGAATAGTTCTGTGCTTGGAGACACTGTTGCAAACGGGAAGTAACCGAAGTGCCCCTCTTTGACAAAGCAGAATTCAGGCTCTGCTGCTGGAAGTCAGGAGTGTATTCCTAGTGTATCTGAGGAGTCCGTACGGGGAGTGCTGCATTTTAATGCAAAGCGGGGAGCCAAGTGACTCCTCATTTACGGTAACTTGCTACTGAAGGTCTGCAAAGATGGATCACTCGCAGTCAGTGAAGAATGCATGCACACTTGGCAGCAGACAAAGGTGAGATTACAGCTCATGCATTCCTTGGACTGAGAAGTTCTTTCGCTAGTCCTCAGGTCTGTAGTGTTCTTGTCTGTGGGGGGAAGTGCCAGGGAAGAGCATGGGAATGCTTACCAAGCAAAGCAGCTACCACTTCATACATCTGGACCCTCCAATCGGTCTTAACAGAAGTTTATTTTTCCTGTGCTTCTCATCCCCCACTCAGTCCTATTCCCTGCTATTGCCCCGCTTCCCATTTTCATAAGCTTGGTTTTGTTTCTCACTGATAAATAAAGGTGCATCACTCTATCATCAGCCACTTGCACCAGGCTCAGGCTCAGCCCTGTGGCCTCCCCACGTACCAGTTGCTTGCCTTATGGCAGCACTTAATGGGTCAGCTGAGATAAGCAGCCCTTTATGCCAGGCATCTTACAAAACATGAGGGGAACAGAGGTTGTAATCTAATCAGGACAGAAAATGGTTGAGAAAAACAAGACAAGGACATATACAGGACAAAGATGCAGGCAAAGCCCGGAGAGAGGACCGAAGTGTCCTAGGCCTGGGGTGGGATCATGCACTCAAAGCAGGCAGGAGCCCCCACGGGGATGTGCAGTTACCAAACACACTACTTTCTGCCGATAATGAATGTTTGTACCTGCCAAAGCTTTCCAGGGGCAGGTGCTGTGTTACTTTATCTTCTCTTTAGACAATAGGCAGAGATTCTTCACTCCCACTGGGACAGTGCACAGCATAGCACAGAGTATTTCCGTTGGAAGGTGCCTTCAACAATCATCTGGTCCAACCCATCGCATTCCTCTACTACATTAAATCTGGATCTCTTCTTGAGGGATGATTGTCTCTGCACCTTAGCCAGCAATCCTTAAGGGTCTCTCTGTAGAATAATTTTACTTAAAATTCTGCTAGAAAGAGCCACGGAGCAGGTTAAGGTCCAGTGATGAAGGGATTGGTCTGCAATCTAACACTCTGCTCTGGCCAGGCGATGCAGTCTGCTCTTTCTAGCAAGATGGAGTTTCAGGCTGTCGGGACTCTCACCTTCCACAAACCTTTCAAAGTACAAGTTGTGTCTGCTGCGTGTTAAACGTCAGGTGTCCTGCGTTTCTGATGGGGAGAGTTCATTCTCTGTTACTGACCAGAGTTCTTCACCTTTGTGAAGCGAGGTGGACTTCTGCATTCAGCTGCTATAGGTGGTGATGTTAACTCTCAGTACATGTAAAACAGATTGATTTCAGCAGATGAGCCTAATGAGCCTTAAATCCACCGACTTCAGAGAAGTGGGTGCATATGTAAGCATAGATTGACATTATTTACAAGATGAAGTTACAAGTGGAAATCATTCTCTGCCCAGCAGGTAATGAGATTTAAATGGTGAAACGATAGGGCCTCATTACAGCTCTCTGAGATCTTCTTGGTGAAAGGCAGTGTTGAACACACACACACACACCCCAAGCACATTGCTGCAGTGTTTTCAAGATACACAACAGTATTATGTGACTAAAATAAGCTTTCTGAAATAAATTCAAGACAAGAATATTAACTTCATAATATTTTTAGTCACGGTAATTATTTTTGTTAATTCTCAGAAAAGTGATGACAGCTCACGACAGTGCTACTGTCACTGTTTGCCTTTCCTGTCGCCCAGGTGAGAGCATTTTCTGCAAGAATCCTGCCGAACCCATCACGTCTTCTTTCACTCTGCCCTAGTCACTGTTGAGAGAGAAAGCAGACAGCATTGCAAACGTACAGCTAAGACGTATGAGTGCTTTTGCAGCAAGTAAATGCAAAGCCTGATCTAGCTGACAGGAATCAGCTTTATGGGCAGTCTGAAAAGTGTATAAAAGTTCATCTGGGAAGCTTTCAGTCTTCATAAAATACAGTGGCTTTGTAATTTGAATTGCTTTTTTAAAATGATTTGAAATTGCGGGTGTGAAGGCACCACCCAGTTTAGATTGGGTTTTCCACCTTAAATTCTGGCTGTATTTTCCCTATAGTTTTTCATCTTGAAAAGGAAAATAACAAAGCTGTTAAAGTGCAGCAGAGGACTAATTTCTTCCAGCTTAGTGATACAGCTTTAAAGTGTTTAGTGAAGTTTCAGCAGAAAGGGTCTTCAGCTGCAAAGGTCCATGTTTAGAAGGCAGCATTCTTCCCAGTAGCCTACAGGATAGTTTTGGCAGGAGGTCTCTGGCAGAGGCAATTTCTGCTGACAGAGGAGGAGGAGACTGTGTGGATGAAGTGTTCCAGTAGCTATAGTAAAGAACCCGCTGGTGTTCCATGAGTTGGATTCAAGTCTCTGTTTTTCCTGATCCAGGGGAGTTTTCATACCCTGTCTTTCACATCACAGAAACAACCTGACCCCTAAGCTGCTAGCTGATGCAGTCAGTGTCTTCTCTGTCCTTCCCTCTCCATGCTTTGTATAAACAAGCATCCATCTTAGCTGAGACTTGAACGTGACACTTCCAAACTTTGCCTGCATTTAGCAACAGTTCTGTCAGCTTCCTGTCCTTCTTTTATTCAAAACAAATAAACACTTCACAGATTTTCATGCTAAATATGAAAACATTTGAGTTTTCAGTTTTTCATGAGAAAGGCAAATGTTTCCCACACAGCTTTAGTCAGCTTTTTGACACCTCAGCTCAAGCACAGCTTACATGTTGAAAAAGAATTACAGCCACGTTTCTTTCCTTCCATTTCTGTTCCTGTGTTTGCTGGTGGTTGCATCTTAGAGCAGACAGCAAGAACTTAAAAGCAGGTGTCATTCCTTCCCATGGGTATTTCTTCAATGCATAATGGCAGGAAACTCACTGGACATTGATTGCCACACTGGCATTTTTTCTGCAAATCGCTGACCGTCTTTGGTTAGTTTCTCCTCAGTGTCCTCTAACAGGTTATCACCAGATTCCTGTCCAAAAATATCGCAGATTCCTTTCACCTACCCCTACAAATCTTCCACTTTCCCCCTTATTTTCCCTTCATGCACCTGTAAGTTGTTGAATCCACTCATGTGTGCTAGAATGTCACAACCGTCACTGTACAGCTGTGTCCCAGGTTCGTTCTATTTGCTCTCTTCAATGCCAGTGAAGTGTCATTGAGGATCACAAGATGGCAAACCAGTGGTATTATTTGACGTGCACATACTTGACAGCTTCTGCTGCTTCCGAGTTGGTGTTTCATGACATGTTCACAGGCCTTTCCCACCACACACGTGCACAGCGAGATCCACAATGAGAAAGGAGGGCAATCTAAACAGGAATCAGGACTGCTGGCTGAGTGTGCAATTCAAAACAAGGACTACAACTGCCATTTCAAAATCTAATTTCCCAGGTTGTGACCTGGAAGCTAAATACGCTCCTGGATGTAGTAACACTTGATTATCATCTGTAGTGGGAAAAAAAATATATATGGTTAATTGAATAGATTCTTTTCAGGTCTTGCTAAAGGAAAGAAAGCCTCCTTAAAACGTTTTGCCAATGTGCATTCCTCTCTTTTCCCAATGGAAAGTAAAATCAAACTCTATTTTCAAATGTAATGTCCAATCTCTTCCTCTCTGCCCTCTTCTGCTCTCCAGAAAAACAATGAAGCAGAAAGGGGAATACTCTTCTAAAGATTTTTTGTTTCAGAGCATGTGGAAGTTTCTTTTTATACCAGATAGCAGTAGTCAAGAGTGTGTTTGTGGCTTGTATTCATAACTTGATAATGAAGCCAAGTGCAGTCTTCTCCTCATTTCAATGCCAAGTAGCTTTTAAAATGCCTTTAAAAGTCACTTTCCTAGAGGGAAGAACAAGCATGAAGTTCTGAGTTTTACATGGGCCCCCGACATTCAGATAAAACCAGCATCTGAGCACCATTCACTTGGCTGAGAGAATGCAAACAGATTTAGACAGGAGCCAGCAGATTCTTCAGCTACTGAAGATCAAGCTGCTGGGGCACATTTAGAGAGCTAAAGCTACACTTCAGCATTGCAGCAAGTCAGGTTGTCCTGACCTTTATTGCACTTTTTGTTTCCAAGATTCTGTGGTGTTGCCTCTTCAAATGTCCTTCTGCTTCCTAGCTGATAAATCCTTAATGATACTACTCACAAGAGTACTTCTCAACATCAGGATCCCCACAGCATCCCTGGTGACAGTGATGTAATTGCCATCAGGAGGGCTGGATTCACTGTTGGGGTTGTGTATATTTGTGTTTCTTTGTGTTATTATTTTCATTAGAGCTGCTTTAGTTTTCTTACCCAATCCATAAGCCTCTCTGCCTTATCCCTTCTCCCCACGCTTTGGGAAGGGAGAGAGGTTAACAGAGAGCATCTGCCACTTGTGTGGTGCCCAGCTCTAACCTGTGACAACCAGAAAGAAAGCACCTTTCAGGATACCAATACAGATACTAAATACCGAGCTGGGAAGAGAGAACAGCCTCGTGCTGATCTCTAATGGAGTTATGCTTGATAGCTGGAATTCTGGCACAGCTCTTTCATTCTGAGAGCACAGGGGGGGTGTTAGCTGGTGGTATTTACTTTGGTATCTAACACCCTTTTCATACAGTCCATTTCTTCTTGCTGGCAAGGATTTTGTGTCTCAAGACATATTACAAATCCTTTTGCTCTGGGACTGAGAGACAAGCACAGAAGGATCCTGCTCCCAGAGTAAAAGCTCAGATGGGTGTAGTACAACTGGGAGTGTGCCACTCAGTGATGGAGATGCTCTGAGTAGATAGCTTGAAGCCACTGGTCAGAAAAAGATAGATGAAGACAGATATTAGTCTTTTGAGTCAGATTATCAGTGGTGTATGACATATGTAGTGACAAAACAGTGTTCAAATCCATTTGTGCTACAGCAATTGAATGCAAACTTCATCTGAGATTTTAGCTTTCAACTGCTTTGCCAAATTTACACAGCACAAATGCTAAGTGGTGAGGAGAAGTGTACGTTGTGCTCAGATGAGGGTAAAATCCCACATCTCCTGAACAGTGAAAGCAGCTGCTTCTTTCTAGAGCACTGCATTGACACCATTGGTCTGGAAAGATGTGAGATTTTCAGTGCTACAGCACATCTGCATGCAGGCTTCATTCTGTATCCATTAAAAAAAAGAATTGTCCATAGTTTTTTCCATACATACATGAAGAGCTTCATTTTCTTGCAGCTTGCAGTTGAGTTGCTTCATTTCTTTTGACTCTTACTTGTTCTATACTTTAACTACTTTATGTTGTCTATATTTAGCCCGTACCTGGGGTATGTGCTGTCATCAGTGTGCCTCCTCTGAAACTGCTTTGGAGCAGCTCTATGCAGTTGTTTTGCATCCAAGCAGGGAAAAGGCAAATCAAAAGGCTCAGAGGACACTGGAGGGAAACCTTCCACCCACAAGTGAAAAGATAACGTCTGTCACCCACGGTGAAAGCAGTTTCTGGTGGCATGGTATGAGTACCAAACTTACAAAAGTGGATGCTTTCCAAAGCAGTGTTTCTGGTCCATGAGAGAAACCTTGCCTACCCAGCTAAAGAAAAGAGAAAGTAAACAGGATTAACCTGCAGAGTGCAAGCTAAGACTCTCATTAGATAATCCTCATGGCACAGCCTACTAAGAGTTCCCCAAAAGCATATACTGGTGATAAATACAAAGATTTTACATAAGGAAAAGGATTTTCTTATATGCTAACTCTGTGAACGCACAGACCGACTCAAAGCCTGGAGCAGGGAGGGCACTGTTGTGTTGGTCACAACCGCAGCATGGAATGGGAGGGAATGTAAATCTTAGTCTGTTGAAGTAATTTCCACAGCTGTGTCTGAGAAAGCAGAAGGCCTAAAGAAATCCTAAAGCCAGGGGCAAGACCTTCTCACCAGGTGCCCTACACATGTACATATGAGTAGGAGAAGTCCACTAGTGGGTCCCATTTGAGCTGGTGCCAGAATGAGTACTGTGATGCTTTCAAACAAAGTGATGGTGTGATGCCCACACCATGTGTCCAGCTGCACAGAGTCAGGCAGCCCTCTAGGAAGCAGTCTCCTGCCTTCAATGGAAGATGCACGTTCTCTGCTCTGGATCAGAAGGATCCACACCCTCCCAATGCTTCCAAGCACTGGTTTTCCAGACATGTAGTCCTATCTAAGCTCACTGTATGGCATCCCTAGCTTCTACCCTTGTTTGCTTGGAACTGCCTTCAGTCCAAGGAAGAAGGAGAGTTAACACTGAGCCCTAGATTTAGCAGAGAACTACCTGTGCTTTTACTCATCAGCACTATCTGCTTCAGATAAACTGACTTCCAAACATCTGACATGAAATCTCACTCTAGGCAAACTTTAAATAATCATCCAATATATGATGAAGATACATTTCAAGGGCTTATTTTTAATTAGTGAATCCCAGTTCTTAGCAGCATGATCTCTTCTGGAGAAGGGAAAGAATTCCCTTGTACTGGTCAACTGTTCATCTCAGTTAATATTACCTTTCAGTGGCTTCTAGTCCCTGGACTGCTCTTATGCATGGAAGTGGTTAGGTCTTACCTCACAGATGTGTGCACCTTGTCCCAAATGCTTTTACTTGAGCTTGGGAATTTGCCTCTTTTCTACCCAAAATGAACTTAAATAACAATCAGTTATAAATAACAATCAGGCAAATACGTTTACTTATGAAAAATATGGATGGTGACATTGTGTTTCTGTTAGCTTCTTTAAAAATCTGTCAATATTTTAGAGTCATAGAATCAGTCAGGGTTGGAAGGGACCACAAGGATCAGCCAGTTCCAACCCCTCTGCCACAGCCAGGGACACCTTACCCTAGATCAGGCTGCCCACAGCCTCTGCCAACCTGGCCAAAAACACCTCCAGGGATCTGGCCCCAAACACCTCCCTGCAGGGGCAACCCATTCCAGCCTCTCACCATTCTCATGGTGAAGAACTTCTTCCTAACATCCAGTCTGAATCT
>VWZI01020810.1:21212-181733 GCA_013396835.1 Psilopogon haemacephalus | reverse complement strand
ACAGCTTGGGGTGCTCAGCAAACTTGCTGAGGCTGCACTCAATGCCTCTGCCCATGGCACCCACAGAGATGTTGAACAAGACTGGGCCCAGGACTGATCCCTGAGGGACTCCACTGGGCCATGGAGCCATTGACAGCCACTCTTTGGGTGCAGCCCACAAGCCAGTTCTGGATCCATCTGGTGCTCCACCCATCACACCCATATGTCACCAGCCTGGGGACCAGGATGTGCTGTGGGACAGTGCCAAAGGCTGTGCTCAGCTCCAGGTCAATGCCATCAGTTGCTTCCCCTCAGCTATTCATGTTGTGACTTGTTCATAGAAGGCCACCAGGTTTGTCAGGCAGGATCTGCCCTTGGTGCAGCCATGGCTGATTGGACCCAATCACCTCTGCACTATTCTCCTGTCTCAGTAGTGCCTCCAGGAGGATCTGCTCCATCATCTTACCAGGCACAGAGGTGACACTGACTGGCCTGGAGTTCCCTGACTCCTCCTTCCTACCCTTTTTTAAAATGGAAGTTATGTTTCCCCTTTTCCAGTCCCTGCGGACTTCACCAGGCTGCCAGGACTTTTGGAATATAACAGAGAGGGTTTTAGCAACCTCTTCTGCCAGTTCTCTCAGTAGCTGTGGCTGTATCTCATCAGGTCCCATGGACTTGAACACTTTCAGGTTCTTCAGGTGGTCACAAATGTGACCTTCACTTATGCTGGGCAGCTCTTCCTTCCAGTCCCTATCATTATCTTCCATGACTCTAGGAGTGTGGTTGGAGGCCTTTGCAGTGAAGACAGAGGTAAAGAAGTCACTGAGAACCTCAGTCTTCTCTGTACCACTTATGACCATTTTGCTTTGAACTAAACAGAAACCACTGTTTTGACATTCAGTTAGCCTCTCTACCAGAGTGTTTCAATTACTGAGTGGCCAACAGTGTTCTCCTCTCCCTGCACTGAATAATAGAGTACAGCTTTGCAACATTACTTCCAGAAAAAGTGTGCAAGAGTGGAGCTTTGTGCAAGCACTTTTGTACAGATAAGGGATGCCTCTGACAGCTTGAGAAAAGACTGCTCCTGGGAGTACAATACTTAGTTCCTAGCAAAGTTGCAGTTGCTTTGAATGGCATCTGGTTAATAAAGCCTTAATTAGCTCTTTGTAGACCCAGGCAGCCTTAGAAGTCCAAGGCTTGTGTGCTGTTGCTGGCTGCTGTGCCTTACCTGGAAGCAAGCACATTAAGAAGAGAGTTAGTGCCAGCCACGTAGCAAAAGCTTCATCTGGACAGCAGGAGTGGCTGGAGCGCTGCAGCATTTGAAGCTCTTCAGTTCACAGGTTGTGACCCTTTCATGCAAGCCATCGATTGGACAGCACTTAGATGGGGAGCACAAGTTGCAAGAGTGTAGATGTGGCAGCAGAAATCCCTAGCTACGTGGCTTAGACTTTTGCCACTGGATTTCTCCAAGTAGCAGGTAAAAAGTTGATCGTAAAGCCTGAGCTGGTAATATTCAGCACTCCCTAGATGAAGTTTGATGTCACTGAGCAGATTCGTGACACCCACAACATGAAAGGAAATGCAGTTAACAGGACAATGATGAAGAAATGAGGATAAAACTCTGGCTTTCTCCGTTCTTGTCTTTTTTGGTTTTTTTCCCTATGCTATTCTGTTGGGAAGCAAGAACATAAAATGGTTGACAGCCTTACCAGGAATAACTCCCAAAATACTGGCATGGGTAGTAAGTATCTGATGAGAACTATGGCCTGAGACAGAATGAGCCTGTCAAAACATTAATAGCCATTAGTGCAGAACAAATACAGAAATTCAAGGTAAAGGCACTGAGAGGCAGAATAGGCAGGTACTGCCTGTGAATTGAGGTTCACTGTAGAGAAAACAGACAAAAGGTAGGTAGTGAAAGGGTTAGACTAAAATTTATTGAGTGTTCTGGGTGCAAAGAAAGTGTCCCAGCTTATGCTCCCTGAAGGAAATGAAATTTGGAGCACATGTAGGGGCTACCAGGAGAGAACAAAAGTTGTGTGAAAAACCTTGGGGTTCTCTACATCCACACTTCTCATGCATGAAAAGCTGACTGCTGGGTTTGCCTCTGCTGTAAGAGCAGGAACAGCGTGGGTCTGGCTGACTGACAGCTGCAGTCTTCTTCCAGTAACACTGATCAGCAGCTGATCTGTCACCATGAGAAGAGAACTTCAGCACTGTGACACCAGAGGCCTTGCTATCAAAAACATTCCCCAGAAGATAATATATTGTCACCTGGATTTTGTGACAGCTGGTACAGAGATGCCCTGCCCCCCAGGAAAGCAGCTGAGTAAATCAATCTCAGATGAACCATCACTTGCTCCACCAGGGATGTGTTTCCTGGTGAAAAGCCCAAAGCAGACACCCGTGCAACAGACTCTCAGTGTTTCTACTGTTCCAAAATGTGTTGATTCTCTCATTACCTGTTATTCTTTTAGGCATACCTGGACTTAGAATCGACTTTAAATCAGGAGTAACTTTGGTTCTCTTCAGTATTTTTGTCAAACAATAAATATAGGAGCATGTGCCACAGTAATGAAACAATGTGGCTTGATGGTGAGCATCAGGTAGAGTTCGCTGCTCTGGAATAAGGAACTGGTTCCAGTTTGCACATGAGAGGCAGAAGGAAGCCTGAGTTTACAAAGTTGTGTAGAAGGAGAGAGTTTGTGGGTCAGCTGTTTGTCAGTGTTTATGAAAACAAAGCTCTCCATGACCCTGCTACTCTCACACCTCCCATTTGCACAAACCCTAGTCTCTGCTCTAACAAAATCTCACCATTACAGAAGTAGACTACCAGTATTAATACTGACAGGATAGGAAACATTCTCAGCTTGATAGCTTGGATATAAACTAAAAGCTAAGATGACAACACAGGTTTCTGTTCTTGAAAAGCTTCCTCCAGAATATTCTCTCAGGGACATCTTGAACAGACAAATTGTACTGGAGTGTTTCAGTCTGTCACAGTAGAGGACAGCTTCTGAGCTGTGGAGAGATGCTTTCAAATGAATCACAGATCATTTTATCTGAGAACTTACAAACCCTTCTCATTCAGTTTTTTTCTCTCTCTTATCAGCAATAAAGCCTCCAACTGTAACCCAAGCACACACCACCGAAACATCTACCTTAATCCAAACCAAGTGTTGGAATACTGCATTAGTTGAATTTTATATATTCTTTTAGACTATTTCCCTTTTAAAAATTAAAGTGTCAATGTGAAGTTCAGTCAGGAGGTGTCTCTGCTTTAATGGGTACTCTGGGCTGAACACGAAAGCCCACATGGTGTGAAGATGGAAGCCAGGCTCAGTGCGTCTCATTAGGGAAAAAAATGCAGTAGGGGTGAGAGGTTATTTGCTGTCATGAGCATAGAGAATATGTACAAGACCCTACACAACAGGTTCGGTTTAAGACTAGTGAAAAACTACCAACCTCTGACTCAAAATAGGTGGCTTTAACCAGGGAGCTTTTCCTGTTTATGAGCAGTCTGTGTGAGTACACAAAAGCTGGTGGAATCTCATCCTGCTCTGACAAGGTGCAGACAGAAAGGAGAAAGGAGGCAGTGT
This sequence comes from Psilopogon haemacephalus, assembly GCA_013396835.1. NCBI lineage: Eukaryota > Metazoa > Chordata > Aves > Piciformes > Megalaimidae > Psilopogon > Psilopogon haemacephalus. The sequence continues at coordinate 178,155 of VWZI01020810.1, read as the reverse complement.
TCTCTGAGCCAGTGATTCAGTGTCAGAACTGCCTGTGTGATCCCTGGGGTCGTGCTTTGGTGTGGAGTGTTCCAGCATGCTGTCATAGGTGGATAGGCTTTGCAGTTTGGTACAGTGCTTTAAAAATTACCATTTTGCAGCTCCTTCTTACTGTGCATCCCTTCATCAGGGACTATGCTAACCGTAAGCTGTCCTTCTTTTCCTTAGAGGAAGGTTCATATATGTTATTTTTCAGTCAGCATTTCCATTAACTGAATCATCAAGACTTTCTGTGAAGGAAGTGAATAACAGTATTGATGTTTTGTAAATGAGGAAGCTGAAGAATGGAGGAGGAAAGTGACTTCCCTGGTGAGTAGTACTGTCAGTGGCAAGGCTGGCAATAAAGACCAGAGCCCTTTACTGCCAGTTCCACTGTAATTGTTGGAGAGCACTGCTCCACAGGTGACATCCCCACACAGAACTGCATAAAACAGCACCAGCAGAGTTCACGAGATAAGAAATGACCAGCCAAGGGTGCTGACATAACTTTCAGCCTGTAGGAGCCTGCTCTAGTCTCCATCTTTCTTACCGCTTTATTTTCACCTGTACTCCAGCCAGTGCTGACCACAGATCCTGACTGCTGCATCATTGCCTGATTGCCCATCCTGTCCCAGAGTGCTACAGCCTATTCAGACTCACTGTCTAAAGACATTTGCTTAAAAGCACTGCCAGATGCAGGTCCCATCGTAACCCTTGCCTACTATTCCTTACTTTTCAATAACTTTTGAAGTCACTGTCACCATTGGCACAAATAGCAGGATAAGTGATGTATTGAGTCACTGTTGTGGTTTGAGGGGTTCCAGATTACCCCAAATTTCCCAAAAAACCTACAAAGATCCACCCCTAGCCCCCAGATATCCTAATTATGTCGTTCAATCCCATAATCCTGCAAACACTTCAAAAGTAAGCAGCAAGGTCAAGTCACTCTCTTCTCCCTTTACCTTTCATGCTCTCCAGGGGGATCCTTTCCTGTGTAACTATGTGAGTGTGTAAGCAGTACCCTGCAGGCAGTGGCTTTCAAGGCCAGGGGCCGCAGCCAATTTCAGCCTGCTTGGGCCTAACTGGAAGATAATGGGAGGGGTGGGAGAAAATGAGCACTGTCGTTTAGGGGCTTTTGTTTTGGCTGGGGGAAGGCTTTGGGGGAATTCTTACCTATCCTGTCTCTGTATTAGGTGTTAAGGGTTCATATATGCTGTATCTCTTCCTGCACGTTTTTAAATACAGCCACTCTGTATTTTCATCTCCAATTCAGTGAGATTGTCATTACTTTACTGCCCTTTCTCCTTTGGAAAAGAGCCAAGTAAGATAATCTCAGTCTCGTGCTCTTAACAAAAAGCCTGCCCCAGTCACCTTTACCAGTTTCATGCAGTTTTACTGCAAAATAGTAAGTGATAATTTCTTGGTGTTTTGGGGGACAAAAATTGCAGATCTTCATTCTGGTTCTTTTGAAATATCAAAAACTAGAGTTCAGCAAATGGGTACATATAAAATCCATCAACAATAATCAAAGAAATTGTTATTGAAGGGAGAGGGTAGGAAGCCTGTACTGTCTGAAGGGAAAGGAAATGTGCAGTGGGGTTGTGATGGTATGTAACAACACCATTCCTTTGGGGTGGTGATGTGCAGTAAATTAGGATGTTGAACTTCTAATGCTACATCAGAAAAAAAAGTCTTGTTCCAGCTTCGCACCATCTTGCATAAGCTTCCTTTGCTAGTTCAGATGCCATCTGTCTTCTCATCATAAGCTGTATAATAGTTTCAGATAACAGCATCACAGTCTGCATCTGTGGATGATGTGGATCAGTTTTACACATCAGTGACTTGATACTGTGCAGGTCCGGTCTTAGCATTTGTGGAGTCACTGCCTGAGTCAGAACAAACAGTAATGACCAATCTGGAAAGGGACCTACTGTCATCACTCCTGCTATGGTAACAGTCTCGTCCAGACTTGGTTCTGCTTCCATTCCCTTCCTGGCTCATTTCTTTGAGCTGCCCGTGAGCAGCTTTTTTGATACAGCCCTTTGTTACCTCTTAGGCTGTCTAGGCTGCTCCCAGCTGTTGGTGTGTTCTTGCTTCTCTGTTCTGTTTCATTCTCAGTGGACATGTTATGCTTGTTCATTCTGCTGTATAAGACCATTCCCTCTCAAAATCCTGCATGCCAATGGCATCCTTACGCTAGGTGACAGGAACTTTCAAATTCCTTATATTGGTGATAGGCAGATTAAAAGTCAGTAGATGCTTGGGACGTTCTCTGATTGCATGTAAAGCTTTAGTCAGAAGAGCTGCTGGCTGAGCTCTTACCCCATCTGCTCTTGGACAGACCTAGGTGTTTCTTCTCAAAACACCCTCTCACAAGCGTTAGAGCAGATGGCAAGCTGAGCTTGCTGACCCCTTACCAGCATGTTACAGTGCTTGAAGAGCACCACGCAGCAGCTTCTGTTACTGTTTTGGGGTGGGAGGTGAGCTGGGTCGTGCAGAAAAGCTACATGAAATGAGCTAAGACATTAAATAACAAGTTTCAGCCCAGAGCAATATTTTTACACCTGCATGATAAAATTCCTGTAATGGAAACTGTAGTGATGCCAATATGTTAAGACGAGTAAGATTTTCTAAAGGTGTATACTAAGCAATTTCAGTTCCTTTAACTTGCTTTGCTAAAACGGAATTCTTGGTAGTGTGCTGACGGGAGAGCTGCTGTAGTGCAGGCAAGGGTGGGAAAGCACTGAGCTCCTGATGCCCCCGGGACTGTGCTGCTCTTAACACGCCTTTGGCTTTCTGTAATCTTCAGCTGACCTCGGGTAAATCCATGCTGACTGTTCTCACCCTCAAGGAATGATGTGAGATTAATGTTTCTAAGGCTGTAAAGTTTTGAAAATGAATGTCACAGTCCCGGTGCCTCTCGGCTGTTTAAGCAAATGACACAGGTACAGCTGACAAATCTGTTTTGAGGGAATGCCAAAACTTCTCCTTTGAGAAGGGCAGTTTCAGTTGTTCTTGGTCAGTGGAGGTCTTCCTGAAATCCTGCCTGAAATTTCAAACACATGGAGAGGGAATCAGACCCTCTCCATGTGGGGACTGGACTCTTTGGGTCTCTTCCAGCTCCTGACATCCTGTGATCCTGTGACCAGCATTACCCATGTAATGGTGGCTCTGTCACAAGCAAGAGAAGAAAGCTGCCTTAAGTCCCTTCTCTGCCTGGTTCAGATCAAGTGTTTGAATATCAGCTGAGTCTCTTGTCGTAGCAAATGCTTCATCTGGTCCAGTTTTGGTTTGTTGTTTGCTTTTGGATGCTTATGGAGTAGAACAGTTCTTTGGAAAGACACTGAAAAGAGGAAGTGATGATTGAGGTTTAGTGTGAAACATTCTTTGAGCAGGAGCTCTTTTGCTCAGGTCTTATTCTTCAGGATTAGTCTGAGTGCAGTTCACAATACTCACAGAAAAATATGTTAGCAAGAAAGCAAGGCAAAAAACAGCGAAGGCTTAACCTAAAGAGATAGTCCTAAACACATCTGAACAGACACAGAGCAGAATTCTAGCCTGAATTAAGAGGTGTGGCTGAGAAAACCATTCTTGTTGTTGGAAGGGAACAACTTTTTTTTGTTCTTTGCAAAGCCATCTTCATTGTGTTCTTCCTAGTTGTGCATGAAGCAGTAAGGTTGTTTCATTCTCTTACTGCTTCTCCTGTGTTCTCACTATGCAAACCTCTGCATATGCTGCTGCATGTTCTACAGCACTGTTAGCAGTTCTGCTTCTTATGTATCTGGCTGCTTACTATATCTGGGGAGCAAGCACTTCTGCAGAAACAACCAGTAAAAAAATAGGTATCAGCAGAAATGGTTCCTTGTTTTTCCTGAATGTTCATTTTCTCGTGGGAATTATTTCCACAGACTTCCTTTAAAGGAGTGAAGCACTTGGAAAGCCTAGCAGGACGAAAAGAAAACATTTCCTCTGACTAAGCATCTCTAAGTTGTTACACACCAAGTTCAGAATACACACAAGTATCAGCTGCTTCATTTGGCTCACTCCATAAATCACTGTTTTTCTGCCAGCCCAATCTTTACTTAGCTTCTCTGGAAAAAAAAAAAAAAAAAAAAAAAAAAAAAAAGAAATTCATTCTGAGGTGTGATGCAGGAAAATTAAGAAATCCCATCAATGGAATAAAAAGAAATATCACCTTTTTAAGATAGGAGGTTAAACTATCACAAAAGAAAGAAAAACATTTCTCCTTGCCGTTACTTCATTTTATATTATGAGGTTGAACCCAGAACAGTTCTTACTCCTGCCTGTCCAGGAGTACATGCAAGGCAGTAACTCCCAGCTTTCTCCAAATGCCAGGTACCTACCACACAACATTTAGCACTTTGAGTTCCAGATTCTTTTCAAGAGATCCCAAAATAAACTCTGTGCTTTGATCCTGGGCTACCAGAATCAGCAGAGCTATGAGGATCTAACCTGTGAGGGGCAGTGACTTCCAGTAGCACCAGAGTACTGTCAGGGGACATTTGTACTGGCACCAGCTATGCTCCATCTGCTTTGCTTCTCGCTCATTTTCTTTGCACTGAAATCGTGGAGCTTTCTTCTTAACTGCTTATTCATTAGTTCTCTCTTGGAAAAAATAGCAGTAATTTAAAGGCTAATAGAATGCTGATGTCATTGTAATTAGAGCAGAGGAAAAACATTTCTGTAATTGCTATTAATGCTTCCTTGCTCTTCAGTCAGTAAGACATGGCCCCCAGACTGAGATGGAAGGTGTGTGTGTGTGTGAGTGAGAACCTGTGACAGGGTGGTCAGACTAGTGCTGAAATGATGCTTGAGTCACTTTGGAGCGTGTTGGAAATTGGTCTTTAAGCAACTCACTTGAGAAAAACAGAAGCCAAGATGTCAAGGATGAGCATGTCATAAAAGTGTAGTTAATGGAACTGGCTAGCCTGAAAAAATGCACCAGAGCATTACAAAGAGACTTAGAATCAGAATCAGCCAGGGATGAAAGGCACCACAAGGATCAGCCAGTTCCAACCCCCCTGCCATGCCCAGGGACACCCTACCCTAGAGCAGGCTGCCCACAGCCTCTGCCAGCCTGGCCCCAAACACCTCCAGGGATGGGGACTCATTACTTTAGGTTTGCATTTCCAAACCCAGGTGTTGATACTGCAGAGCTGCCCATACAAAGGAGTCTGTGATGGTGGCTCCCAGGACAGGGCTGGAAGTGGTTGCAACCAGATCATTACTCCTAGTGTGGTTGGTGCTGTGCCTGGTGACATGCACAGGTAGTGCCTTGAAGTGCCTCACTAGGTGGGATCTGGAGTTTCAGGCCTGGGTGGATGAGTTGTGAGCAAATGCAGTAGCTGAGCTGGGCAGGTTTTCTGTTCTGCCAATGGAAAACCTCTGCCTGAATGGCTGGAAAACACCCCCAGATTCACTATTCTGGGGTACCCCAGGGTGGAAATAGTGAGATAATAGGTCCAGCCACCCTTACATGGCCTGGCCAACAGCAGTTTATCACCATGAACAATCGTTACTACCTAGCAGGCTGACCTTGAATGAAAGGACATAAGCCATACCCTGGCAGCCTTGTGCAGGTTGTTGGTCTCCCTGGCAGTGCTGAGGAACACAGCCTGTGTCAGAGCAGCCTCCATTGCCTTGCTGTCAGTGCCTGCAGTCCCTCTTGGTTTAAACAGAGATACTCTGCTGTGTGGAATGTCAGAGGGTTTGCTGTGAGAGGGAAAGAACAGATGTGTGATAAAACATCCCAGAGACTGCACTTGATACAGGAACTCTGCTCAGATCCCTTATAGTGACTGTGTCTGTCTCAGCAGTGCTATTGGCTGAGCATCTTTTCATGTCTTTCTGTCAAAGAAGGAAAGATTGACTTTCACAATCTGTTAAGTTATAAATCCTGCCAGTTTAGCTCCAGATTCTTATATCTCAGCTTTTACTTCACATCTCACTGTGGTTTGTGCCCTATGGCTGACTTCATCATGATGGGGATTTCTGTTTTGAAGAACTCTTCCTCTTTGGGTAACTCTTGCTGGTCAGTCACACAGGTTTAGGCTAGTCCACCTGGCTCCACCTGGCTCCCTCCTGCATTACAGGTGAGTTGCATTGGTCAGTCAAAGTATGCTTAGGCAGTCCCTAAGCTGGGCCTAAACTAATCCACGAACCTTTGCCTTTTGGAAACTCTTAATGACTGTTTTAATCTTCTAAGCTTATTTCTTCTATTTAGATTGTTTTTGATGTGGCTTTTTTGAACATCATCTAAAATATAGATTGTAGTCAGCAGCGCTTAGTGGCTGAGGCCTGTGCTCCTTGAACAGCTTCCTTGGCTTTGTTCTACTTGTACAAAGCTGTAATGTCAGCTTCCCTATCAGTGCAGCATAAACTTGAAATGTCTACAAATACTTTTTTACCACTTAAAAAAATACATATGGACATTAAATTTATAGTTATTCAAAGTTCTGTGATGTTGAAAGAGCATGAAAAGGATAATTTCTGCATTGTGGAAACTGTTTCAATAAGTGCCAAGGCATTGCTTTAGAGATCTTCTAAATGGCTGCTTTATGTACCTGAAGTCAGCCACTTCTGGGTGATTTCCTTCAGCACTGGATATATTTCTTCTCCACATACAAACAAATTACTTATTTTTATCTAAGTATGTGTGTATGTACTCAATGGACAGAAGTTCAGAACGAATGCTTTGTACTAGAAAAAGTGCTTGTTTGCACACACATAAAACCTTAAGGGAAAGATTATGCTCAACATGAGCCTGCAGTGTGCACACACAGCTCAGACAGCCAACCGTGTCCTGGGCTGCAGCAAGAGAGGCATTACCAGCAGGGCAAGGGAGAGGATTCTCCCCCTTTACTCTGCTCTTGTCAGACCCCACCTGCAGTACTGTGTGCAGTTCTGGAGCCCCCAGCACAGGAAGGACATGGAACTGCTGGAGAGAGTCCAGAGGAGGGCCACAAAGATGATCAGAGGGCTGGAGCAGCTCTGCTATGAGACAGACTGAAGGAGTTGGGGCTTTTCAGCCTGGAGAAGAGAAGGCTTCGGGGAGACCTTATAGCAGCCTAGCAGTATCTGAAGGGGCCTACAGGTAGGCTGGGGAGGGACTGTTCACAAGGTCTTGTAATGACAGGACGAGGGGGAATGGGTTCACATTGGCAGAGGGGAGATTTGAACAGGATGTTAGGAAGAAGTTCTTCACAGTGAGGGTGGTGAGGCACTGGAACAGGTTGCCCAGGGAGGTTGTGTCTGCTCCCTCCCTGGATGTGTTCAAGGCCAGGCTGGATGAGGTCTTGAGCATCCTGATCTAAATTATTAGAATGATTTGGAATTCCAAATAAGTTATGGTTTAGCTGTACTAAGAGAAATGTAGCACTGAAACGGTGTCCTTGAGTATATATTTCTGTATTGCTCCTCCTCCAAACCTGAGAATAACATCTTTACTTCATTTTTAAATGCCCTTACTGCATCTCAGATTATTTCAGCAGCTTCATATTCAGGTTTTTATCTAGCAAGATAACTGACCCACACAAACTCTGCAGTTTCATGGTGGGCAAGAATAGAGTAAGGTAATTGTTTTTCTACTGCAGTTAAAGGTGAAAATTATTTCTTTTAAGCTGGCAAATATTTTAATAGATATAAGGCATAAGGTTACAGACAGCTTTACAATCACATCAGGAATCTACGCTAATTTCCAAAGGGCAACGTACTAGAGTACAGAAGGAAAAGGAGATGGGATGGACGTGGGCTCTGCAATACCTGCTTTGATGAGACTGCTAGCAACAACTCTGCCGAGGTAATGAGCATTGCCAAAACAGGCAAAAAGATTCTGTGCCTCTTGTAGCACCCTGGAACTTATCTCCATAAGTGTTTGCACATTTAAAAAATGCAATAGTCACTGCAGCTGAAATTATTTTCTCCTTTACCTTTTGCCATACCTCTAAGCACCTAAGGACAGACGTGTTTTGATTTGCCTCTGTACTGGCACAATAGCTACACAAACAAAGCTCTTTGTAATTTATTTAGAAAAACAAACCAAACAAACATGAACACTGTAGGAAGGAGAGGAAACGTTTGCAAAAAATGTGGGTTCAAAATCTGTTACTAAAGTTTCAGCTATGAAGTGATGTCTTCCGTGCCCCTTGCCTTGCACTGCTTCCTTTGCACGTGGAGGTTTTGCCTCCTTAGAATACACCATCGTGGTAGCATTACTACTGCAGCCAAAAGGGTTAATCACAGGATGGGACAAGAAGTTTTCTTGTAATTAGATAAGCGTATCTTCCCCTAATTGAGAGTTTAGCTCATGGCCATTTATAACCTTTCTATTTTCAGCCAAAACCTGAGTCCTCGTTCTTTACATGGGGAATGCTGCTTTCTGTTCATCTTTGCCTGTAACTGAGTGGAGGGTTTGACTGCTGAGTGTGTAGTTAGGGATCAGTACTAGCCTCTAGATTTCTCAGGGGTACATGCACTGCTGTCACATTCTCTCCTGAGGATGCCAGTTGTGTTCCATAGCTCTGTAGATCCCTTGGCATGACTTAGCTGGCAGTGAGGCAGAGGGCACACTTCATGATCCACTACTCAAAACCATAAAGCTGTATTAAGTGCAAAGGTTAGGAGGGGTTCCTGCTACAGCTGCATGCTGCCGTTCGGTGCTGGAGTATCCTGCTGTTGCCCCATCCCATTTTAAGAGACTTTTCTTATCTGTAAAGGAGTAGTAGAAATACTAAGTGCAACCAGTGTACTTCGGTAAGCATTTTATTCCACAGCATGGGTGTAACAGTGAGGAAAAAAAGTGAGAAGCTGTATCATGTTTTCCTGGGCATCAGTGGATGTTTGGTCCCACACTTTTCACTGCAGGGACCTCACTCCTTCCTATTGCAAAAGCTTCTATCTGATTATAACAAAGCATTTTCAAATTTGTATTCCTACTGTGCTTAATTAGTGTATAACCAAGGTTCAGTATATGTGATGAAATTGCAGCCTCTTTCTGTCCTCACTTTAGTACATGTCAGAAAGGGCAATTAAGCTAGGGAAATAAATGTCTGTTTCACAAGGAACTGCAGCAGCCTGACGTGCCCCCTGTTCACAATCTCATAACCAAAATGTGATTTTATTAAGCAAGGTTGTATTAGGTACACAGCACGAGACTCTATCATACTGGAGCCTCCTTGTTGGTAGAGACAGATGGTGTGTAAATATTCTTCAATTTTAAGGCGGGGAGAAAAGTGTAAACGCAGGATCAAATCCTGTTAAATGGCTTCATGTTGTTATTTAGGGCATGAAGACTGCAGCCAGTTACAGAGTTTGATGGATGCAGTGCAGAATTTGTGTTTTGCCTGTGGCACAGCATAAAGAAAGAGAGTTATTGCAGGACCTATGCATGAAACTATCCCTTTATCTGAGTAGGAATTCTGTCATTACTTTCACTATGCAAAATTGTACCCTTGCCCCCCTGGGAAGAGTTTCTCAGGTGCAGATTTAGTTGAAGCGTCACTTGCATCCTTTTCTGGGGTGTGTGGTGGGTTGTGGAGTTTTTGATGACACTTGTCTGCTCCATCTAGTCTGTTACTAGGCACTTACCCATTTCGCCTGGGGCTGAAAACAGGCCCTTCGTCAGCTAGCAGAGCTTGCTTTCAAGACTCACTGAGTTCCCAGCCACACAAACCCTCTGCAAGATTAATTCAAGTCAATAGGGGATTTAAAAGTGAAAGGGGAGAAAAATCAGGTCGGCAACAAATATGAATAGAATGATTAAATCAGTGGGAAATGCTGTGGTAAAAGGCAGAGGATTCCGATTCCAGTTATATAGATGCCCAATAGCAAGGAAGGCTTGAAAATTGAATTGGCTTGGCAGAGTACCTCTAATCAGTCTTTTTCTAAGAGAATTGGTGGATGTGTGGTACAATGTGATCAGGGTTGAGTTTCTCTGCTTTTTAAGGGCACTACTTAGCTCCTGAGTGAAATGATCATTTGTGTTTCATCTGAGCACGGGGATGAAGCTGCTGAGCACATGCTCTATATGGAGTGGTTTTGTGCTATCTCTTTTAAAATCATGCTGACAAAAGCTGTGGTGGACCTTGTTCATTGCCCTGTTCAGAAAGATCAAGATTAAGTCCTGATCCAGTGGTCAGTGCTAGAGTCCATATCCCCAGTTATACACTTCTACCAGTACCTTCCAGAGGAGATGGTTTGCTGTCTTTTAAGTCCAAGCTTTCAGAATAGTTAAAACAATTCCATCTGTACTGGAAATTAATACATACAGAGAAGAGTGTGGCTTAGATGTTCTTGGAACAGTGAAGCTGAAATGAAAACCCTGTCTTCTCTTCAAAGCTCTTCCTGGCACAAGTATCCAGTCTTGCTGTCGTGGGTTTTGGATCATGAGAGGCAGAGGGTCCCTTGGGTTTTGTCACCTCCTGATGAGATAAATGTTCTACACCTGTGACTGGCTTCTTATAGAGACTCACAAAGTTACAACGTGGTGGAACCCCAAACTTCATTGGAGAGTCTGGTCAGTACTTCAGCAGTGGGAGACAAGACAGACATTCTCCCTGTGGCATTATATGCACCCAGCATGATGGCATTTTAATTGAGTTCCTGGATGGTACAGCACTGTCACCCCACAGAAATCAGAGCTGAGCCTGTACCTTCCCCATGCTACATGGAGGAAAAGCTGGCTGGAGTAACTGGGGGCACAGAGGCAACAGAGTGCCTGGATACAGTTTGATGGCAAGAGTGCACATACCCTGAAGGTCTGCCTCATGTCACTGTCCCCTGGCACTTCAGAGTGCTCTGCAGCAGTGTGAATCCAGGACGTGCTGTTTACTCCTCCTCCTGCTAACTCCCTGTGTGGCCATGATTTGTGTAAATGGACTCAGCTATCATCACTGTACAGGGACTGAGGTAGAGCAGCCAGAGAACTGGATCCAGAGCTTTGTAGCCCAGCTCATAGTCTGATAACTCAACGTAAAGAGACCCTACCCTAATCAAAGCCCTTCTAAGTGAGTGTCCATGGAGAGGTTTCACGCAGTTAAATTAAATGTAGTGAACGTTGACTTTTCCCTTTGCCCTTCTGTAAGTGTGCCCTAAATATAATTGCTATTTTTTCTAGCAGCCTTCACAAATCCCTTATGAGTCCAGTTTCCTGGTGTCAGAACAGAACTGGGATCTGCAACCCACTTCAAAGTTAACTTGTGGCATTTTTGCTTTGGTCTTCATAGTTACGAATGCTAAGCTTCCATAATGTGCTTAGTGCTGTAAGAAGCAGTAAAAATGATGCTTCCTGGCCCATGGAGTGTGCAGTCTGACAATAGCCAGGCAGCACAACCTCTGCTGGGAGACCTGGGGAAGGTACTCCTGAGAGAAATGTTTCTTTTTTTAGAGTGATGGTTGGATGCCTGGCAACATTTACATTAGCATGGGTTAGTATTCATGAGAATTTAGGAAAGGGATTTGGCTTCTGCAGATTTTATTCTACCACATGCAGAGGGCTCAGATCACTTGGCCGTTGATGCTAGAGTCATATAGGTTTCTTCTTTTTTCTTGTGATAATTGAGCTTGCTGGTTGATCTCTGCTGCTTACATTTTGCACACTGAGTGTCAGGCTGCTCACAAATGCAGAGCAGTTTGCATCCTGCCAAATGTGTAATTAGTGCAGTCCTCCAGGCACTTGTCTGCATACTAAGGGAGTTTGCTGGCCGTGCATTGATGTCAGATATTGCTCTACCAAAGAATCATCTTCAAGAAAATAAGCTTCTTTAGTCTATGGCTTCATTAAGTCCTTCAAAGTAAAATTGATATATTTGGGCTCTCACTTGCTCTGTCTTAGTTACGTGGGTACGTGTAGGATTAAAACTTCTTGCTCTATTAGTGATCTTCTCTCTCCTAGTTAAATCAGTGTATGTTTTGGAAGGAATGATTGCATTAGCAGCAAATGGTGTCTGAAGTCAAAAGTGGAAAACTTTCAAGTTCAGTAAGAGTGCAAATTGATAAGCTGTTTGAGGGCTGATTTGAAGAATGCACGAGAGGAGCTAAGTTGTTATGTGCTTAGTTTTGGGTTTTTTTCTATATTCAAGAGCATGGTATCTCAAACCTGGGTCATGTAGAACAAGTGAAAAAGTTTGGGATGGTGCCCAAGTGAAGTCGATGGATTTCCCACCTTAGGAACAGGAATAGGCCCAGAGAGAGAACAAGAGGGTCTTTGGGGTAAAGCTGGTGATTAGCACATACTTCCTTTTGCTCCAGTTCTTTAGCCTTGTTTGAGCTTTTGCTTCAGCTACAGACTCTGTGCTTGCTCATATCTTAGTCCTGGTTCTAGAAGCAGCTGGAAGCTCCCTGTCTGCCATTGCACAGGTGTGAGAAATCAGTTCTCAGCACACAGGAGCTGTCTTTTATTTTGATTACTCTATGGACTATGGATGCCCCTTTCCTGGTAATGATGCAGTCTCCCAATAAACCTGAAGGGACACATCCAGTCCAGACTAACAAAGAAACCTGCCATTATTTAAGTGGCAAATGAGTAGCTCTGTAGCTTTACTCAGATGGCAGCAATTACTGTAGTCATGATTTGTCATAATTAGTCTGAGAATAGTAATTATCAATTTCTCCTCAGTCTATTTACCCTGAAATAGGCACTAATCACTAATAATGACCAATTTCTCATGGCCTGGTTGTATTACCATTCTTCCCTGTGTTTCTGCCATTGCCTTTGGCCTCACCTGCACTGCTTGGCTTCAGCCAGTAATATGCTCTTACTCTTTTGCAACAGCTTCTGCAACTCATCTGCTCTGAGTTCAGAGAGTCCTCACAGGGACTGGCTTTTCCTGCAGATGCTATGCAATGTTGTAAATGGGTGTTTTGTCTCCTGTACCGTGGTTGAGTGGGGGCACCATGGGATGCCTCTGTGAGGTGATGAAATCCTTTGCATCAGTTCAGCTGGGCCTCTGCACCCCATCAGACTTCGTGTTTGTTTTAAACTTGCATGCCAGATTCTCAGTAAGAGAAGGAAGTAGTGCCTGGACAATCATCTTTTTTCCTAGTGCTCCAGACTACTCTTCTTGGTGACTTGTTCATCAGAAATGGCAATCCTGGGAGGCTCTGTTTGTAGCTACTTAGCTCTATAAGCAGAGAACTGAAATTAATTAAAGATGAGTGTGTTGTGATGCCGCAAGAGGCAGGCTTTGCCCAGCAGCACTGACAGCACACATGCTGGCACGGCTGCACACCTGCCTGATCCCACACAGGGCACAATGCAGATCTGAGCACCCTTGTTGACCAGATCACAGCTCCAACAACAAGTCTCAGCTTGATGCATTTCATCTCGGTGTGCCTACGAGTATCTCAGCAGAGATTTGCAAGCTTTGACTTGTCAGTTGCTAAAGCTGTCCCTCTGTTGTCAGGCAGCACAGGCTGCTGGGCAGATCTGGGCCAGCTGCTTTCTTCCACGGGTTGCACACTGCTGTGCATGCTCAAGCCAGACGCCAGCAGCCCATTCTCAAGAGTGGGAGGCCAAAGCTTTGTCAACAGAGGCCACTAATAATGTGCAAGCAGAGCTGGTGGCTCAGCTATACTAGAGTGAATCAACAATTCGAGTTCAGCCCTTCATTTTCAAGGTGGCAGAGGCTAGGAGTGCTGATAAGGTGACACACTCAGTGGGTGCAAACCTGCTCATTTCCCTGTGCCTCAGTTGCGCTCCAGTGTGAGGTACATCCAACTTCCCATGACTGGACTGGTGATTCACCATGAGACTTTCGTGGGTTATGGTGAAAGGGGAAGAAATTCTTCACAGTGAGGGTGGTGAGGCACTGGAACACGTTGCCCAGGGAGGTTGTGTCTGCTCCCTCCCTGGATGTGTTCAAGGCCAGGCTGGATGAGGTCTTGAGTGTCCTGATCTAGTGGGAGGTGTCCCTGCCTGTGGCAGGGGGTTGGAACTGGATGATCTTTGAGGTCTCTTCCAACCTAAACTATTCTATCATTCTATGATTCTAAATCCAAAACTGTGACAAAAAGAGGAGAAATCTTCAAAGAGGGGCAGGGACGACAAGTTTTGAGAGGTGGTAATGAAAAATAGAAGGAAGAAATATACTTTGTAGTGGCAAAATGTTGCTTTTCACTGCTCTTCGTATGTGAGCTTTTGTTTGAGAAGAAACTGAGAGATGGGATTTGCAGGGGTGTTTACATATAGGTTATGTTTTTGCTAAACCCATGCTGGTGTTGACAAAGGTTTTTATTTTGTCTGATAGAAGTAAACAAATTTTGACCTACTAGAAGCCAAATTCAGCATGAGACCACATCACTGCAGCTGCTAAAACCTTGCCATGTCAATGCACAGAATCAAGGCTAGAGTTTTCAAACTGCATCTTCGTGTGGTCTCCTTCTCTTGGAAATGGACAGGATAATAAAGATAGCAAGCAGTTGTTAAAGATCATAGTGGCACTTAGGTGTTTCCTAAGGAGCTAGGATTAGGTGTTTCCTAATCTGTATTCATGTACTGACTCTTCCAAGTGCGTGGTTGCAGTTTGCCAGTCACTTTGGGGTACTGGGTAAAGGGGTTTACACTCTGAACATGGTCACACTCAAGCAGAAAGCAGCAGGAGGTTAGAGAGCTTACAGTGTTGCAAGTCAAGGCAAAGAGTCTACAGCTGGTAATTGTTTGTGCCGGTGGACATTCCACTTCCCTGAATCCAGAGGTCATGAAACACAGAGGATAAAGCATTTGATGTGTATATAAAAGATGAAATTAAAGACTGTGTTGTGGGTCAGTCTGAAACACGTGGACATGAGAGTCACGGTTGGTGCTAGCACTGATCAGTTTTCCTTCTCCGATTCTGGTGACCCTAACGAGCTTGCCTGCACATTTTAATGAAGAGAAAAGAGCTCTGTGGATGTGGAGGTGCTAGAAGCACGTCTCAGAGCTGGTCACCTGGAGCTGTAGTTGCTAAGGAGTTATCTTCTCCCTCATCTGTGACTTGCAGCCTCTGCCTGTCTCGCCAAAACCGTCAGCCTCACAATCTGTGTTTGCTAACAAAGCTGCTATGGTTGGGTTGTGGTGAAGCAAAGTGGTCAGTGCAAGTTGTTATCTGGGTGTGTTTGGTCTAACCTGTTGACATTAGAGAAGATTCACATAATCCTGTGAAGCTTCCAGCTGCTCTCTGACATTTTTGGAGGCTGACTGTGCAGACGGACCCAGAGAAGATGGAGCAGCTTCTACACCCAGACAAGCAGCCAAACTTGGGATGTACAAAACCTCTCCATCCCCACCACTGAATTCCTGTAGTGATTTCCAGAACCCAGAACCAAACACTCAGCAACCAGCTCGCAACAGACGTGTCTATAGGAGAGCTCCAAGATCTGGCTTTTTGAAAGCACTTGCTGTTATCAGGAGAAAGGAAAGGTGGAGAGTTTACAGCATGAAGTTATCCTGCTGTGTGGAGGGAAAGAAACATGACATGAATCTGTGAAAAGCTGGAAGTTTGCAAAGGAGTGGTCCCATCGTTTCTAGCAACAGCAGCTGGGCTGTGACACAGAGACTGATGTAGCAGTTGCCTGATCACTAGGTTTTACTTCTAGGACTATTATTTCTTGGCAGCCAACCTAATGTAATTACATATGTTTTCCTGCAACAAGCAAACACTTTCTGTGGCTGAGGAAGCAGCTGCAGCACGTTGAAGAGCTTGTTTGCATGAATATGGCAGCACAGTCACAGAATTGCAAAATTACATAGTCTGTAGGGCTGCTCTCAATGGCAAGAATTATAAATACCTATAATGACCTTCTGGTTAAAATTAATTAATACTTAGCTCTTGTGAACATTGAAAAAGTGTGACCATTTAGTCTAAAAATTACTGATTATGACTCTGAAATGGAGATCACAGAATCACAGAATGTCAGGGGCTAGAAGGGACCTTGAAAGCTCATCCAGTCCAGCCCCCTGCAGAGCAGGATTACCTAGACCAGATCACACAGACACATGTCCGGTGGGGTCTTGAATATCTCCACAACCCCCTGGGCAGCCTGTGCCAGTGCTCTGGCACCCTCACAGGGAAAGATCTTTGCATCTTTTGTAACTTTCTTTTCTGAGCTGCTCCTCAGAGCTGGAGAGGCATGGGGAAACCTTCAAAAAAGATTGCCAATCAGGTAAACCTAAGTTTAACCTAAGTTAAAGTTAACCTAAGTTAAGCTTCTTTGTTTTTAAATTCATCGATACGTTTCTGAAGCAACCTATTAAAACTTCTTGTGTATGAACTACATAACAAAGAAACTAAATCCCTGGTTGCAATTAATCTGCAGGCTGCTAATACATGACCAGGGCTATTTACTGGGGAGTTACATGCAGCACGGCCAGGAAACACCTAGTGACAGCACAAGCATTTGTGCAGATGTGTGCCAAAAGTAAGGGATGCAGTGGAGCAGAACTTCAAAGCGTTGTTTCAGGCTCTCCCCTGCCTCACTTTGTGCCCATGCAAGTGCCTGTGCCATACAGGAGGGGTGTGCAAACCAGAAAAGGAAACCAGCATCAATCAATACTGCCCTACATTATATGTGGAATTGCAGCACCGCACTGGACAGTTGTGCTCCTGCCCTTTGCAGGGGCTCCTTGGAAGGGGCACTTCATGAGGTGTTTGCATCTTAAGTGGTCTTTAGCCCAATGCTTTAAGAGAAACTTGGCACCAATTCTGGGTTACCACAATGGAAAGAGATTGTAAAAGCCTGCAGTGGGGAGAGAAACCTTTCCAAACCGGGGCTGACAATCGTGAGATCAGCCCTCTCTGCTTCTGCATCCAGAGCCCTGTGCGCTCACAGGGCAGGCAGCACAGGAAGTGCTGACAGAGAAATGCACTCAGCTGAAGCTTCTGCTGCTCTCCCCTTAGAAATGTGTTGCTTTGATTTCTTGGGTGGTTTTATGCAGATTTGATTGACTTGGTTAACTTCAGCTGACAGATGCAGTTGTGCAAAAACACTTCATGAAATAGCAGAAAAGTGCTTCAGGTGTCATGACAGCATGATAAGATGAGCTCTAACTCATCTACTCATGGTATTGCAAAAGATGTTGCCACATTTTCTTCTTCATTCTTCCTGTCTGCTGGATGCTACGTTTCTTGCTGGCAACAGCCTCAGTGCTCAAGGGGTGATGTTTGGGGTTTTTTTCTGAGTTGGATTTGCTGACAGTTTTAACTTACACCTAGACTTAGCACTGAAGGAGGTCAGGATCATGAACGTGATTTGTTGGAATGATGCTGTAGTTCTGAGAGGTTGCTTATCTCAAAGAGGAAGCTCTGCTTCTGTCCCTGCCTGTTGGCTTCTTCCTTTTTCTTCCACTAGCTCTGGCAACAACTCTAGCATTAAGCAGAAAGGAAACTGCCAATCTTTTTTACCAAAGCAGCTTGGGTTCAGTGTCTGGAGAGCACAGTGATATGCAGAGGAAGGAAAAAGAGGAAAGGTGCCAGGCTTCCTGTGGGTGAGTTGTCCAAATGGCCTGTTCAGATTACTGACTCTCTAAGGTGACCCCACTGTCCCCTCCAGTGTAAAGATGGCAACCCAGATCCGGAGGGAGGAATGGTCTAAAGCTCTCAGAGCCATTCTTAGCTTTTCTGACAGCAGATTGTTGTACTACTGAAAGACTCATTTGCACTGACAGTCTGGGTCCTGAGGAAGTCAGCTAGTACTGTCTTACTACCTTGGGAAGAAAGCATTGGACCTTACAAGAGCACACACTGTTTTGGGCAGGGACCACAGAAATTCTACTGCTATGGGCAGAAAACAGTAGAGAGAAGCTGGCATGGTTTGGAGGTGAGGCTGTGAGCCTGTGTTAGCACACTAGCTGTCACACCCTGTGCATGCCCGAGGGTGCTGCAGGCCAACACAGAGGAGCTCTGCTCACCATCAGAAGTGCTGGGATACAAGCAGCAGCCTTGATTTGGAAAGTGCCTATGTGTGTTAGCACAGATGCCCAAGACTGAGAAGTCTGAGTCTGACTTCTTTGTGTGGAAGCCTGTGAAGTGGCTGACAGCCCAGTCCATGTGGCATGTTTGAGAAGCTTGTGGGTAATCTCCATGAGGTACTACACACAGTCACTGTAAAAGGCGGTGTAAAAACCTGGTGCTGAGCCCAGCCTGAAAGGAGAGAGTAGAAGGAGCTCAGGTGGTGCCTTGTGTGAGCTGCCAATGGCTCTGAAAGGGCAGGGCACACGAGTACAGGTTTGGTGGTACAGCACTCTTACAGTGCAAGCTGTTTCAGGACAGCTGAAGAGACTCCTGTGGCTTTGCAGCTGAACCTGAAGAAACGATGGCTATAGACTGGCCCAAAAGTGCAATCCGTCTTGTGTCAGTTTGTCTTCATTTGAAAACTGTAAATGTTTGGTCACACAACCTGCCTTTCTTGTGGCACTGCAGACATAAGGGGATTACAGTCGTGCTTAATCCCAGTGAGGTTTGAAAACTGAGATTTAACAGGACTAGACTCAGGCTTCTAGAAAATTCCAAGGTGAGACTGGAATGCTCATAGTGGTGGGAAAAATAGTTGGAAGAGACAAATTTTTCTGCTGAGGGAGAATGTGAGAGGCTGAATGGTAGAGGAAGTTCTGGTAGGAAGAAGTCATCAGGGCAATAAAGGAAATACTTGAATATAATGCTTACTGCCTGTGAATATTCAGCAGTGAAGACAGTTCACACTCATCTCTCCAAGTTTACAAGTGAGAATTAGAGGCGAGTTGGAAAGTTACCGAAGTCTTGCACTTATTAGCTAAATGATGTATTGGTATTTTTAAAGCCCTTTACACACAGACATGGGGAAAATACTTAATTTGCAGGCAAAACTGGTTTAGGACACTGACAGAATTCCTGTCCTAAGTTCCTTCTCAGAGCACAGAAACTACATAGTTGCAACAACGTAGTAAGAAATGAAGGAACACAAGTGGTGAGGGGAGTCAGTGAATTTTAAATCTGGCTTTGCTACTAAGAGTAAGCGTACAGGTCCACAACAGTTTGTTTGTTGGTTCAGGGACATGTCCTCCCATCTATTTATTTCTTACCTCTTTCTTTGTGCCAGCAGTGATGCACAAGAAGCTGATTCACCTAAGGATTTCCTGGGGGAACAGGGTGTGATGGAGATGCTCCCTCGTTAAGGTGTTAGTATGTGAGGAGCAAGCTTGTGTCCTCAGAACACTGCTGATACCCCTGAAACTAGAGTCCGATGGTCCAGTGAGACAATCTGGAGCTTCTGGCTGTCTCCTTGCTGTTACAATTTCCCAATGAAAAGATTGTGCAGGCTCCAGGCTGTATCAGCTGCCGGCTCCCTTCCCTCGCAGCTAAAGGCTGAGGCTCGCAGGCTGTCGTGTGCCAGTCTGGCGGCTGCGGACCCGGCTGCGGACCCGGCTGCGGACCCAGCTGCGGACCCGGCTGCCGAGGTGAGCCGGGGCAAGCTGGTGCGGGCGGCTGATGAGCTGCTGCTGGCTGGTCCTGGCGTGGTCCTGGCTCTTCTCTGGCCGCCGTGGCAGCAGAGCCTCCTGCCGGAGACGCGGCGCAGCAGAGCGTTGCTGAGCTGTGCACTGCGCTGCCTGCGCAGCCGCTGCCTGCTGCTGTGCGCGGCTGCGAGTGAGGGCCTGGCGCTGCGGTAGCTCGGAGCCAGGGCACACACACAGGCTCTGCAGCCTCTCTGCAAAGTGTTGTCTGCGTGGTTCAAACTGCTTAAAGATGCCCGCTCCCAGCTTCCCTGGATTCGCACCGCCCACGGTGCCCTGCGTTGGACAGTTAATGTCTGAGTCTCTGATAAAGCTTCCTGATCCGCGTATGTTTGCGCGGGTGCTTAGGTGCCTTCAGGGCTTGATGTCACTTCAGAGTGAAAACATTTCCTTGAGCTTCTCTGTCTTGGTCGTGGATGCTGGACCGAGAACTGTGCTTCCGTGAATGGCCTCCTTGCATCTCAGTGTGATTTTCAGGGCTGAGGAGGGTTAGTGGCTACTGAAAACTCCTGGTTTAGAATGGCAAGGTACTGGGATGAGTTAGAAACTTTCACAAGATCCCAGGTTTGGTTTTGGGCTGCAGCAAATACATTGAAACCAGGAGGTATTTCTAAAAAGCTAAAAAGACTATTCCAGGAAAGTAAAGGACTAAGAAAAAGAAGTAAAAACATGTGGAATTAGAGAAAGGAGAACAAATGGTAAATATGAGAAACCTGAGTTCAAAGGAACATGGAAGGTGCATGAAGTAGAATTACTGACACAGTGCCCATAAGTTAGTGTAGAGCAGTCAGGTGTAGGTATAATGAAGAAAGATGAGTGGAGTAGCAGCAGTCCTCACATTGCTCAAAAAGGGGAGCAGAAATCTGTACATGTATTTGAAGAGCATGAATCTATTTGATACGCCTCCTGAAGTACTCCTACAGCTCTCCCAAGGTGCAGAAATGTGTATCTGGCTTCAGAAGGTGACACCTGTGCTTCTCAGAGGATGTTGCTGAGGCGAATAAACAGGGCTGGGGGCATGGAAATGATGAGCTGGGAGGGTGTTTCTGGAATTTAAACAAGTGTTTTACTCTGTATGGAAAGGCTGTCTGAGAACTCTTGAAACCCTGTGGACTCAGACTGGATGATGAAAGAATGGTAATGCATGTGGGAGCTGAAGCTGAAAAGGAACACCAGTTAAAAGTGAGCTGGAAATGCAACAGGATTGTGTCTCCTGCTCCAAGTTGTTTGAAATTCTCAAGCGTAAGCTTCTTAACACTTGCTGGAAGAAGGCATGCTGAAGATTATCAGCCTGGAGGTATTAGGGCATGCAAGGCATTAGGAATGGTAATTACCATGACCTCATACATAAATAATCGTTTAATAGCACAGCTGATTTTAACAGTGTGCTGTCAGGGCAGGAAATACAAGAAGAAAATTTCTTGAAGCAGGAAATCCCTTCAGTCTAAGAGCCTACAAAGGAAGGAACATTTGAAAAGCAATCCAAAAAAGCAAACATGATCATGTTCCATAAAAAGGCAGTGAAGCTGAGCAGGAGATGCTGAACCTGTGGGCAGGTTTTCCACACTTTGCCAGTTTTTACCTCTGCTGCTGATAAGCTCTCAAACAGAGCAGGTCAGGGTTTGATGGTACTGGAAAATACCAGCTCCCACTGGATTAGTAAATATGTGGTACCTTTTCAGGTCAGCTGATTCCTAATTTCTTTCCAAAACATGAACACGAAATGCTAATTTTAGATATCCTTGTGTTTGAAAAGTGGGGCTTTATCAAAACAGTTACTTAAAATGTCTGGTTCGTTACCTTGTCTGCTACTCTATTGTCTGAAATCCCATCAGCTTTCAAGTTAGCACCAATCCTGGCTGTGTTTCCAGAGTCCAGTAGAAACTGCACAGCATCTCTGTGGTGTAAGATGGGTGCTGACTGAAAACTCACTGCCCAGTCTGGCAATAGGTATCCACAGCTTTAGCATTTACAGCCTGACAGACTATTTTAACAACACTGGCAAGAAGATTCTCAAATAGACAATTCTGTAGCTAAGCAATCATGAGGAGCTTAGGTCCTGTGTGATAAGTACATTTAGTTGGACTACCTCTGAAGTCATCAATGGTGCAAATTCATGAATGCTAGTAATTGTGAGTAGGAGACTAAGTACAGTCTCTGGGGTGCATTAAGCAGAGACCAGCAGGCCCCTCTGTTCTACCCTAGTGAGGCCACATCTGCAGGTACTGGGTCCAGTCCTGGGCTCCCCAGTTCGAGAGAAAGGGAACTAGAGAGAGTCCCGTGGAGGGCTGTGGATGATGAGGGGACTGGGACACCTCTCTTACGAGAAGAGGCTGAAAGACTTGGGGCTGCTTAGCCTGCAGAGAGGTTTAGAGAACGGGCGTTAAAGGGATGGGGCCAGGCTCTCTCCAGTGATGCCGGTGACAGAGAAGGAGCAATGCCACAGAACTGGAACACAGGAAGTTCTACCTCAACCTAAAGGACAAATTGCTTACTTGGAGAGCACTGGCATATGCTGCCCACAGAAGCTGTGGAGCTTCCTTCTCTGGAGATTTTCAAAACCCATCTGGATGTGATCCTGGGCAACCTGCCCTAGGTAAACCTGCTTTAGCAGGGTGGTTGGAGTGGGCGATCTCCAGAGGTCACTTCCAACCCCCGCTCCTTTGTGATTCTCTGTTCCTTGCTGACACAGAGGCTTGCATTTCTTTAAAAAAAGAGAAGACTTCTATAGGTTGAGATCTTTTCTAAGGAACGTAATGGAAAAATGTACATTTGATTAAAACATGTAGCTTTGGCTTTCTAATATATTTTTTTCTCAATTACATAGGGTGCAGTTGATGGAAGCTAAAAAATGAAGTGCAACAGAAGTTTCCATGCCTGCACCAATTTTTGTTACCTTTTCTCACTTAACATTGATGAACTGTGCTTTCTGAGGGCAGCACTAAGCTAGAATTGAATCATCCAGAAGTCTGAGTTTGGTCGTGGGGACAATTGCTTTTGTTTTTAAACACACTCTCACACCACTCCCTGAGCAGTTGCATCTTAACGAACGACGTCAGTTACAATCCAGATGTAATTTGGGCCAAATCTACTCATAATAATTTCAGAATTTGTTCCCATAACAAACTCTTTTGCTGTCTTTTGACTCTTACTTATTGCCAAGGATTGGTGACTGTTCTGTTCAATCCATTTGGTTTCAGAGCTCAAACCATTGCTGTCTGCTTAACATTGTTCCTGAATTCCCTCGTGGTTCCCTGCAGGACAGAAAGCTTTCTGAAGAGCTCCCGTCGCACCCTTGTTCTAGACGAGGCTTTTTTGCTGCAGACACTACTTTGTATGTTGAAATGTAACTTCTTTATAGTCCCCATTGTTCACTGAATTTTCCAATTAGTGTCCACCGCAGCTGAAGCCTGAGAGAGTTGGCAGTGAATTACAATGTCATGTTGAGCTGCCGCAGCTACCAGGCTGCTGTGTCAGAAGATATGAAGCACTTTCCCCAAGTAGGCGTCTGCAATTGCATTTATTTTAAAACTTCAAATCAAACTTTAAATTGAGGTTTTCATCGAGCTTTTTTTCTAATCTGTGTTTTTCAATCTCCTCTCTTTTTATTCGAGGATCAATACCATATATTGTGCCCAGAGGGTACATTTGTTTGTATTACAGAACATCTCCTGAGCCGTCGTTTCCAAACTGCTGGACTGCAGAGCCAAGCTGAGTAGATTCTCTGCTTTTCTTTCCAAATGTCACCGACTTCATTTCAGATTTGGGTTTTTTTCTAGGATCTTGACAGCTAGCTTTCTCTTATAAGTGTCTCTTCATTCAGCTCATATTTCAGTGTAACATCATTTTCCGCACAATTGAAGGGCTGTGCTCCTCTCACTGTTTACAGATAGAGAAATCCTGTACCGTGAGCAGGTTGCTAGGAGGTAGGCTGCTGAAATAAATGACTGAAGGGCCTGGGTGACTCTGTGTGACCATAGCTTAGGAGAGACTCCAACAATTATCGCACCTGATGGCTGTATTGACTCCCACTGGCTGCCTAATGGTGAAATCTCTATACTCCTCCAGGGCATGACAGGACTACCGTAGTACTTGTCCAGCAGAAAGTGGGCAGCTGGATAGTTCTCACAGTCCCCAGGACCCCAGTGACAGCTGGGATACCTGGAGGTCAGGAAGACTTGGCTGTGTCTGGTCACATATGAACCATGCACCCCATGATAAGTGGCACACCCAAGCTGAGGGCAGCTCTAAAGGGAGCCATCAGCAGCAAGCCTCTGGTATTTCTGCAACCCCATTTAGGTGAGACACATCCAACAGTTCCCAAAGCTGACACTTTGGCACACTTTCCAGGTCATGGTTGTGCAAGTGGTCTTTGTCCTTTGTGATCTTCTCAGACTGGGATTTCTGGTCCTCTGAGCTGGACATGACATCTGTGAAGCCTTTGGCTTATTCCACCACGATTCAGGGATTGTCTACTTTTCATCCCATTACATTCACAGTTATACCAAAGTCTTCATTCTGTGCTTCCTTGGGGCAGCAATAGATGAGGGACAACCCACAAATGGAAGGCAGCAGAAGGGACAGCTCCAGCATCCTTTAGAAAAGCAAGATGCCTCCTTCTCCAACAGTGCTTCAGCTACACTGTCATCTACCTTGGCTTCAGCAAGGCTTTTGGTGCTGTCTCCCACAACATCCCCACAGAACAGCTCAGGAGATGTGGCACAGACAGTTGGGCTGTGAGGTGGATCCAAAACTGGCTCAGCAGCAGAGTTCAGAGGGTTGGCATCAGTGGCACAGAGTTGGAGGCCTGTGCCCAGGGGTGTTCCCCAGGGATCAGTGCTGCCTCCAGTTTTGTTCTATGTCTCTCCTGAGTGCACCCTCAGCAAGCTCCTGATGATACAGACCTGGGGGGGCTGACAGCCCTCAGGCTGTGCTGCCATCCAGCCAGAGCTGCACAAAGGCAAAGCACAGCAAGTTCAATAAGGACAAGTGCAGGGTCCTGCATCTGGGGAGGAACAACAACAGGCACCAGGACAGGCTGGGGCTGCCCTGCTGGAAAGCAGCTCCGTGGAGACAGACCTTGGAGTGCTGGTGGGCAGCAAGTGCTGCATGGGCAGCAATGTGCCCTGGTGGGCAAGAGAGCCAATGGCAGCCTGGGGAGGGGGGCAGCAGGAAGAGTGTGGCCAGCAGGGCTGGGGAGGTTCTGCTCCCCCTCTGCTCTGCCCTGGTGAGACCACACCTGCAATGCTGTGTCCAGTTTTGGGCTCCCCAGTTCAGGAGAGACAGGAACCTGCTGCAGAGAGTCCAGCAGAGAGCCATGAGGGTGAGTGGGGGACTTGAGCATCTCCCCTGTGGAGAGAGCCTGAGAGCCCTGGGGCTGCTTAGTCTGGAGAAGAGAAGGCTGAGAGGGATCTGATCAGTGTCTGCAAATCTGTGAGGGGTGGGGGTCAGTGCCTGGGGCCAGGCTCTTTTGGGTGGTCTGCAGCAATAAGCCAAGGAGCAACAGCTACAAACTGGAACAGAGAAGGTTCCACCTCAACAGGAGGAGAAACTTCTTTAGAGCCCTGGAGCAGGCTGCCCAGAGAGGTTGTGGAGTCTCCTTCTCTGGAGACTTTCAAAACCTGCCTGGATGTGTTCCTGAGTGAACTACCCTGGGAGATCCTGCCTTGGCAGGGAGTTGGACTCAATGATCTCTGGAGGTCCCTTCTGACCTCTAAAGTTCTGTGATTCTGTAATACAAGAACTCATTAGATGGTGTTTGGGGATGGCTACTACTTAATCAGTCACTGCTGTAATTTAATCAGTTTCTAAAGTCATGAATGAGACTCCTGATGCCAATAATAGATCATTCATTTCAGAAGGACTAAATCAATTTTCTTGGTATTTGTCTTGCAGAGGTAAAAAAGCTAAATCAGCCTTCAAGTACTTCACAGCAGAGTGATTAGATCCTGACTAGGATCTATTGTTTTGCCTTGTATTAATAAGTGATTACAAGGAAAAATCCATAGCATTCTTGACTCCAAACCAAATTCTTTCTGTTACAGATGGCTCTATCATTTGGCACAACTGGGAGGGGGATGTAAGAGAGTGATAAAGGTAAGTGATAAAGATGAGGAACTCCAACATCTGATCTGCTTCTGCCAGCTTTCTGTTCTTTCAGAACTGTTTTAGAATGTCCTGTCCCAGATCCCGCTGGATCTGTTGTAGGCATGGAGAGCAGAACCTTCCAGTGGTGGCTGGAGAACAAGTGAAAGGCTGATGGCACTGAGAAGTTCTTGCAATACCAATAAAAAGCTGGTTCTCATAGTGAAAATAGTAAAAGTCAATACATGAACTCTGACTTTTATGCTTTCCATCCTGAATAATGGATCCTCTTTGAGAGATATCTCACCTGAATCCCACTTAATTTAAACCATGAGCTGTATGAAACCTTTCTAAATTAGCACTTGGGACAGCTGGGTGTTTTTGGAGGGTGGGGGAAAAGAGAGTTGCCTCCTCTGCAGGGGCTGCTGTTAGAGTGAAGAGACTTCAGAGGCAAGTCTAATTACCAGTTTCCTTAGCCTGGGAGTACTCTTGTGCTCTTTCCTCCCACCCTGGAACCCTAACAGGAGTTTGAGGCCTGGTGCAGAGCTCAGCTGTTAATTACCACTTCTCTAAAGAGAGGCAGTGCTGAAATACCTGGTGCACTTCTGGCATCTGAACCAGAATGCCTGTGGTGTTCAGTGACAGCAGATTCTGAATCTAGAGTTCACTCCTTTCTTTGATTCAGTCAGGTCTTGGAAAGTGCTTTCTAACATCTGAACTTTTTACTTTCTACACTTACAATATTTGTCTCTTTGAAAGCCCAAATATTCGAGATACTGTAGTGGCATTTTGCCTTTTGCTTGGCATTAAATAACAGCCATTGATGAGAAAAGATTGACAACCAGAAAAGTACAAAAGTTTTTGTGACCAGCCAGCATCACTTCAATGTAAGGTGATGTCTGTGGCATAGCATAGCTGCACGGTGAGCTGTGGCTGCTGGGGGATGTTTGATGAGCACAGGGGAAGCTAAGGGCTAAGGTGATTTACCCAGGGATAACTTTGAGTAAATACATTGAATCAGACAGGGTTAGCTCTCTGCTCAGACACTTCCTGTGGAAATGAGGCAAAACTGCTTTAGGAAGTTCAGCATTTAAAGGCAGGTTTAGCCTTGTAGCTAGGTTAACAATGCAGCCAGGTCCGTGCTCCTGGTTGGCAAGTCTATTACCTCAGTGTTCCCAACAGCTGCACAGCCTGCTCTGTAACCTGAAGCATGCAGTCTTTTTTGGATGTGTGTTGCAGTGTGACAACCACTAAGTACATGAGGATGCATCAAGGTAACCAAGATATTGACTTGGAATAGTCGTGAAGTAACCTGAATAATTAGCTGGGTGATAGAAATTTTGCTGTAGATTTCAGCAGGTCTGGCTTTGGACACAGGTGCAGTAGACAGCTGCCTGGGACAGGCAGTCACAGCTTCAAGCCCATAGGCATGACTTGGAGTGGCTCAACAGTGGTGGATGGACAGGTCCTCTGGGCACACTCCTCCCTGGCTAGCTCTGGATTCCAAAGATGAATGACCTTTTTGGGCCCAGATTAGTCTATCCAACTGCTACTAAGAGCTGCAGCCCTCTGCAGTAGTCTCCTCTCCTGGAGGAAGACAGGAAAGGGAAGGAGACCTGGAGCAGGAATATTCGCTAATTTTCTTCTCCTCTTCTAAGAACCTCAGAGGAAAGGATGCTTCACAAAGATTGGCTTGTTGGGTGGTTTTGAATCTAACCACAGCACACTGAGTTAGAGAAACAGCCTTTTCCCAAAGCAAACTGCTCCTGCTGCCTTTGCCTTCTCTCACTCTTTTTAGTCACAGCATGAGCTCTAGGAGGCACATGAAAGAAATGCCCATTCTTTACCCTTGGCCCTGTACAGAAGCTGTACCAAAGATAAGTACTGGGGGATCTGAGAAATCAGAATCTTTGGTGGCTGTGAGAGAAGCCTGTCTGCCATGGCTCAGGACAGGGATTCTAAGCCTGGATCTGTTTTCTTGCTGATCTCAATTGTTTTTATCTAAGCTTGCCCAGAGGACTTATTCCTCCAGATCATTCTCTCTGTCTTGAGTCTTGCTCTGGTTTACAAATTGCCCTTTTTTTTTTTTTTAAGTGAGAAATGAAATGAGCTCAGATCAAAGCTGTTCTTTCATATGTCTGTTTTGACTCTTCAAGATGAGTCAGAGGACACCGACACATACACTTAAATCAGATCCACTGTTGTGAATGCGTTTGGACCATCCATTAGAGCTAAAGACTCCATAAAGGAGGCTGACAAACTAGCCAGGCATCTGATTAGGCACAGAATAATTTCAATGGCTAATCAAATGAATGAATCCTTTCTTGATTACATTTCAGTCTTGTATCAGCTAATCATGAAACCAGAAAATACAGTAATGGGTGCTGGGTTCTTGCAGCACCTGTTCACAGGTACAATTGCTGTAATTTGGGAAGGGGAAGGGAGGGCACACTCATTTCCTAATCAAGAGCTCAGACAAGTAGCAAGCTCTAATACCCTTAATGCAATAGGTGGGGTTTCTCTAGAAGAAAGCCACAGCTGCTCCAGGACTTGGAGATGTTAGCAGTGGGATGCTGGGATCATTCCTGCACATCTCACAGCACATGTGTTTGTTACACATATGTTGTTGCCCAGGAAACCTTCTGTATCTCACAGTGGGAAGAGACCTTCCTGGGATATTTTAAAGTAAGTGAAACAGTATGTCCTTCCTCCCACCTGTCAGATCTCTCTCCACACTCAGTGCTCTGCATTACCAGAGAGAAGAAAGGTCCTCGCAGGAATAAAAAACAGAAAAAAGTTTGTAGTGTGAGTATGCTTGCAGGTGTCCATGCTCCTTTGGTGCTCCTGGTGTCTTAGGAGCTTTGATCTCAGATATAAAGATCAGAAGTTGTTCTGTGGGAGATAACTGCTGAATGGTCTCCACCAAGGTCCCTAACATAAGATATAATAAACATCCCTAGGAATCACTGCAGTGCTTGGGGGAAAATAATTGTGTTATGTGGTGGTACAGAAACCTTGCTATGTACAGTTGTGTATGTTCCCTTCTCATATAGAAAGGGAACAAAAGGGAAGTACTAGAGGGAGAAAGGCAGATGAAGAACATTGCCTTCTGCTTTTGCTATACTCTGGACCTGACAGTTCATTGTGACGTGCAGCTGTGAGTTTTAGTACCAAGCTATGAACAAGATCTGACACCTACTTTCACAGGAATGCCACAAAGAAAGCCATTCTTGAAGTTTTTATTTGCTACACTGCCTCTAGTAAAGTATCTTGTGAGAGACAGACTGAAATAAAAGTAGGTCCTACCCTTAGAGGAAGCCAGCCTTCTGCTGGCCTCACCCTCCCACTAGGGTCGGGAGAGCTGCACATTTGGGGCTGGAGTGCTTTAGTCTGAAGCTGTTGCTAACAGAGCACAGTGCACACAGGAATAGCTTTAAAACATCTGCCAGTCAATACTGGTTTAATGTTGCTTACCCACACAGGAAGGAGGTCCAGATGCAAAGCAGAGAGAAGAGAAAGGCCAAGGGCAGCTGGATTAGCAATATTAAGCCGTGGTCAAACTACTGCACGCATGCAAACAGCTTTTGGGAAAGTGGAGCACTAGATTCTCTGCTGTGTAAAGCAGTGGAGATCCATCTGCCAGAGCTGTGCTGATTTACACAAGCTAGGACTGCCCCCGAGCCTTCCAGCAACAGCTGGATTGAGTGGTGGGGTTTGGTCTGTCTTTTGAAATACCAGGCCACCAGGTGGATGGCATTGAAATTACCAGTGCTGATCAATAGAGGAGATCTATCATAAATCTTTCCTAAACACCACTCAGCTGAATTTCCTTCATTCAGTTAAAATACATTCATCCTGAATCTTTAACTCTTTATACAAGCTCCTAAGCTGTAGGGAAATGAAGTAAAAAGGCAAACACTTCATTAAAGAGAAATTTTGTTACCATTTGTCATTTCATTGCTCATGTAAAATCTACCTCTAAAAAGAATTCAAACCGAAACTGCATTGCCTGAAGTCCCCAAGAGTGACAACTGAGTTGCAGGAATCACATCTGCCTTAGGAGTTTTTCCTCCCTCTGGGCTTAAGAGTAGGGAACGAAGTGCTCATCTTGCAGAGAACTGAGCATCTTTATCTCACCTGTGTGCCTGAGGGCTGTGCTGAACAGATCACTGCTTCTCAGAGTCGTGCATCCTGTGCACCACACTTCTGCACTCCTCCCTGTCCTTTTCTCCCTGGATCTCTCTTGCCGTGATGCTCTGACAGTTGTGCTAGCACTAGGAATGTAATTCCTTCCAGAACTCCCTCTTCTTCCATCAGTAGCAGGAATATTTTCCCAGGTGTGATTTTTAGAGGTCACTGCTGTCACTCTGTTCCAGTTCATCTCCTCCATTTCTTCCATGAGGAACTGGAGAAAAAATTAGTGATCTTCCTTTCCTGGCAGTTCTTGGGAAAATGGAGGAAGGCAGCTGATAAATGTTGGTCAGCTTTATTTACCTACTTTCCTCTTTATCTTCCTGTACACTACAAAGAAGGAGCAGCCAGAGAAGGGAATGATTGCTAGTTGCAGATTCAAAAGAAGATGATGTCCATGAGCATCCTTAGTTGTGTATTTGCTCCATGCAGAGAGAAGAGTCCACTGGCATGCTGACTGAATAATTTGTTTTACACAGCACCTAGCAAATGGCAGTCATGGACCAGAACTCCCTGAGCTAGCTGCTCTGCTAACCAAAGAAAAAAACATTACAAGAAACATCACCACCACCAGAGCTTGCATCCAAAGAGCGAGACAGGAGACAACAGATGGAGATGGACAGATGGTGAAGTGCAAAGAAAGTAGTAAACAGTTGATAAGCAGGAAGGCAAAGAGTATCAGCATAGCAGCTGCCTGCCATTTGTCCAGTAGAGGCAGCAAGCCGAGAAATGGCACAAGAACAGCTTTGAAGGGTAAGGAGATGGCTGCAGAAGAACCATCCCAATGGGGTGGCAGCAGGGAACAGTTTGTCTGCAAACCCTGCTAGCAGACAGTGGAGGCAGGAGTCATCATTTCTAGTGAGAGCCAGGCTATGAAGGGCATGAAAATGAGAAGTGTCTTACATTTAGCACGGCCAAGAAGTGGGAGCTGTGAAGGGATGAAGAAGAGAGGGGAAGCAGGTCACAGCAGGAAGCATGAGAGCTTATTCTGTGGATACAGGTGAAGTAAAACTTACACTTCCAAGACTGAGAAAGAGATAAATTAAAATCAGTGCTGAAAGCTGTGATTTTTGGCATGTTATTAGAAAGAAAAGGCAGTTGCACAGGTCATGTATAGAAAGAATCATCAAGGCTTTGGCACATCTCAGGCTGCCCTCTCAGGCAAAAACCTCCCAAGGGTGAAGAAAAGGACTAGCAGGGTTGCATCTAGCAGAGTAAGGAGGCCAACAGCAGCATTTTAGCCATACTTATTGTAGTATAACAGATAAACACTTGTAAGGAGATGCCAGGGAGAAAGGCTTTAGGCTGGTAGAGACAAGTACAAAGTGGAGAGGTGGGTTTCTGTGCTACGTGGATGAGAGTCTGTACAAAGAGATCCTTTGGATTCTGCTCATCAATATGGTTACCCTGTGTGCTGGTTTGAGCTTAATTGCTGTATGTTACTGAGAGAAATCAGACCATTGGTTGTGAAAAGAAAATAATGATGAAGTCTGTATCACTCATTGGTTTGCTGGAAGGGATAAGGAGCTAAAATGCAAGCAGTTTGTCCCTCTTTGTTGTGGGACACTGCTCCCTTTTGCTTCTCCTTCACTCCGCTTTGGTATCTTCCACTAACCTTGGCCACCCAGAAAACAAGTAAGCTTTGCTGCTTGTTTTGAAAGAGAGAAAGAGGCTTTGAGCCCCTTCTGGGAGGCAATTCTGATTTCTGTATTATTTCTTATTTGTATATAATTGTAAATACTTGTAAATATATTGTGTATATATGCTTGTAGAGTCTGCCTTGCTGTAAGGAGGCTTTATCTTACTTCCAAGCCACTTGAGCTGGTCTGGTAAATGTCAGTTTTGTGTGTGTGTGTGAGAGGCTCTAACCCACCACACCTAGAGAAGGGAAAAAGGCCCAAGTGTGTATGTTGTGGAAAGCCTTTGACAAAGACGGGTCCTGAAGAACAACCCTTTAGAGAATGCTCTGAGTGAACAGAAGGCAGTGATGGGTGCTGGTGAAGGGAAGGATTTCCAGCATTGTAGCTGGCTCTGAAGTAAGGAAACTCTCTTGATGGCTAAGTGACTCCACTGGGAGAACTTGGCTGTACACAGATGATGTGGGTTGTTTCTCTCTTGTTTTTTAATTCCCTGTGGTATTTTTCTTTTCCAATGAGAGCCAGCATGGCAGTTAGTCCTTTTAACTGCAGCTGCTCACTCTGCTCAGAGGTGTTTTGAAAGCTGAATAGATTAAGGATTTAAACACAGGTGATAGCAGCGCTGCTTGGAACCAGCAGAAATGTAATATTTATAACACAAGCATATTGGCCTTTGGGTGGATAAGTGGTTCATAAAATTCAGTGCAGCATGATGTGAAGTAATGTAGCCAATTACTAAAAGAATAAGCAGGAAGATTGCAGTCTAAATAGGAGCACAACATGGAATTCTATTAAGAAAAGAACCTAGAAGAGACAGCAGATAATAGAGTAAACCATTAGCACTATTTCCAGGTAACAATAACAAAAACAAAGAGGAGGAAACAAGTTTCTGGAGCATGCCTCTGGTGTGTGGTGGATAAAGCTGCAGGAATTATTCACAGAATCACAGAATGTCAGGGGCTGGAAGGACCTCCAAAGCTCATCCAGTCCTGCACCCCTGCCAGAGCAGGATCATCTGGAACAGATCATACAGGAATGCATCCAGGCAGATTTTTAGTATCTCCAGAGAGGGAGACTCCACAGCCCCACTGGGCAGCCTGTTCCAGGGCTCTGTCATGCTTACAGGGAAAAAATTCCTCCTCATGTTTCCATAAAGCTTCCTGTGCCTCACCTTCCACCCAGTGCCTCTTGTGCTGTCATGGGCATCACCCAGCAGAGCCTGGCTCCAGCCTCCTGCCACTCACCCTGCACATATTGATCACCATTGCTGAGGTCACCTCTCAGGCTCTCTTCTCCCAGCAGCACAGCCCCAGCTCCCTCAGGCTCTGCTCCTAACAGAGCTCTTCCATTCCCTTCAGCATCTTTGTGGCTTTGTGCTGGACTCTCTCCAGCAGTTCTGTGTCCCTCTTGAACTGGGGGGCCCAGAACTGGACACAGGACTCCAGATGTGGCCTCAGCAGGGCAGAGCACAGGGGCAGGACAACCTCTCTTGACCTATTAAACACAGCACTTCTAATCCACCCCAGAATGGCATTGCCCCTCCTGGGCAACAGAGCACATTGCTGGCTCATGGTCACCCTCCCATTTGGGGCTCACTAGGACCCCCCAGATCCCTTTCCCCTTCACTTCCTTCCAACAGGTCAGTCCCCATCCTATCCTGATCCCTGGGGTTGTTCTTTCCCAGATGCCAGACTCTCCCCTTGCCCTTGCTGAAGTCCATTCCCTTTCTCCCTGCCCACCCTTCCAGCCTGTCCCAGTCTGGCTGAATGGCAGCACAGCCTCTGCTGTGGCAGCCTCTCCACCCAGTTTGCGTCATCAGCAAACTTGCTGCCAGTGCCCTCTGTGCCCTCAGCCAGGTCACTGATGTACATATAGAGCAGAACTGGCCCCAGTACTGACTCCTGTGGGACCCCACTAGGCACAAGCCTCCAACAGGACTCCATCCCACTGACCACAACCCTCTGGCTTCTTTCCTTCAACCAGTTCCCATCCACCTCACTCACACTGCCTCAGTTTAGCCAGAGAGATGCTGTGGCAGGCAGTGTCAAATGGCAGTGTGAAATCAAACAAACCACATCCACTGCTCTGCCATCATCTACCCACCTGGTTGTGTCCTCATAAAAGGCTATAATATAGGTCAAACATGAGTGCCCCTTGGTTAAACCATGTTCACTGCTCCTAATGACCTTCTTGTCCTTGATATGCCTATTGTGGCATGTTACTACTTTCCTTAGAAAACAATGCTCAGCTTCAGCCACTTCACTACAGGAGGACATTGAAAAGGTCCAGTAGGGGTAATCCAGGGAGATCTAATAACCGAGGCATGATTTATGAAGAAAGGTTTTCTGTAACTAAGGAAAGGGAAATTAAGGGAGGATTCTTATGCAAGTATACAGGATCCTGAATAAAAGAGAATGGATCATTGCTAAAATACAGTTGTTATGGTCATGCACAAACTTAACAGATTCTGTGACTCTGGTGTTAGTGCTAGGGAAGAAAATGCAAGCAGATTTTCAAACACAAGGAGATGGAGCTTTGTGCAAACAATGGAAATATAAATGATTTTATATCAGCTCACCTAAGAAAGACTTAAGAAACTGACTGTAAATGTGCAGCTGGGGTTATTCTTTGTGTCCAGTTCCAGTGAAAGATGTTGAGGTGCTGGAAGGTGTCCAGAGAAGGGCAGCAAGGCTGGGGAGGGGCCTGGAGCACAGCCCCAAGAGGAGAGGCTGAGGGAGCTGGGGATGTGCAGCCTGCAGAAGAGGAGGCTCAGGGCAGAGCTCATTGCTCTCTGCAGCTACCTGAAGGGAGGTTGTGGTCAGCTGGGGTTGGGCTCTGCTGCCAGGCACCCAGGGACAGGACAAGAGGACAGAGGCTGAAGCTGTGGCAGGGCAGGTTGAGGCTGGATGTTAGGAGGAATTTGTTGGCAGAGAGAGTGATTGGCATTGGAATGGGCTGCCCAGGGAGGTGGTGGAGTTCCCATCCCTGGAGGTGTTGAAGAGGAGGCTGTGTGAGGCACTTAGTGTCATGCGTTAGTTAATGAGAAGGGTTAGGTTCTAGGTTGGACTGGATGATCTTAGAGGTCTTTTCCAACCTGTTTAATTCTGTGTTTAAAATCCTTCATCTTATTTTTTAAAGTACTAAGTGATGAGCCAAGTGTTAGTTCCTAAATTTGCTACATACCAGTGAAGAAACATCCAACAATGGACAGATACAAACAGTCCCCTCTCAGCTGAGCACTTCAAATTTCAATTGCCCTGAGACAGAGCTTTGCTTTTACTGACCCAAAACCCAATTGTTCTACCGTTCAAATGAGACAGTAATGTATAAATCTACAACAAAATATCAGGTTCTAAAGTCATCAAAGCTGTATAGGCAAGCACCTGGATCTTCTGGTATGGATGTCTCTTTTAAAATTCTTCAGGTTGGAGCTTTCCTTTTGAGGTCCTATAGGGAAAATGGTCAAGAACCTGAAGACCAGAGTAAATTTAAATAGGCAGGGCACTGCTGACCGTCTCAGTTTAGTCCCTGAGATACTACTGCACCGGCAGGCCTGTACAAATACCTTCAGCTGACTGAGATATTAGCATTTGTTTGTTCCCAGCCCTGCACTTTGCTCAGATGACTGTTGATTTACAGCGATCTCTGCTGATTCATAGGAAGCCTGAGCACTCTCCCACAACCAAAAGGGAAAGGAGTTTTACACAGAGAAGGCTGATGCAGCTCCAGCCATACCTCTGCTCTGCCTCTTCCCCTGATCCAGCTCCCAGCCTTTTTTCTGATTAAGTGAATTTGGTGGCAGGCAGAGGAAGGTGGTCTGGAGGTGTAGTGGTTGTGTTATAGTTTCTGATGGACCCAGTAGAGTCAGACTGCCCTGTGTTCTTCCAGCAAATGGGATGCTTTGCTCTCTTCCCTTCTGGCCACAGGTGCTGCCAGACATGTACAGCCCTAGCTAGCCAGATGCAAATGCCACCACGAGTGATGACAGAACAGACAGCAGTAGTAACAAATATTGGGAGAAATGATAGAGGAACGTTTTGAGTAAAGCGTGTAACAAAGATGGAATATTTTTTAAGGGCAGTTTTTGTCAGCAGATTTTAATTTCAGAGGTCCGTACACTGATAGTTTGCATCCTTTAAAATAACTGTAGGGTAAATAGAAGAAAAGCAAAAGTCTTGCTATGCAATGAATTCAGGTGAGAAGAGCCCACACCAACTGTTGATTCTTGGTGATGTGATCCATCCCACCCACTTCAGCGGGCCAGATAAGCCTCATGAATAAAGGTCTGCAGGAATTACACCAACACACTTCCTTAAATGCTTTCAGGCTTTTCCTCCAGCTGGTGACAGTTTTGTCAGAATTACTGAGTGCATTATTTAGCCTGTAGGTTAGATGCAGCTAAAGTAACTGGAGTTTAGCACCTGTGTTAGAGCCATAGTGAAATGTGCAGGTGGTGCTTAGCTCCTGACCATTAAAGCATGGGATGGTGCCTGGGAGCTCGGCCATGTGCTCAGCAGCCTGGTGACAGTGAATTTGCATGGGAACGCTTGGAATGCCTCTGGAGGAATCTTCACTGCAGTCTCCCAGACTCAAACCTGCTGCCACATATTGCATTGGCAATGGAACAGACAGGTTTTTTTCTGAAAGCAGGGGTGGGTCGTTAAAGATTAGAAGTGATATGGAGATGCCCTATCAAAAAAGCAAAGTGGTAGTCTCTACCTCTAGAGGAAAAGCATTCCTTTGGTCTTTGCAGCTTTACAGCTATTCTTTTGACAGGTTGTCTCTGCTAGGTCAGTAATGTCTGCAGAGCAGAGAATTCTCCAATCACACCCACAGAGGTGTGACTGCAAATGAAGCTGCTGGTGCCTGCTGCCTTTGTAGTGTATATTCTAGTGCAAGGAAGCACTGCCATAAATGCTGATTTTGTAACTCATAAACCCCCTTTGCTACTGTTGGTAGCTGTGGAGCCAGAGAACTGCTACAGATGCCTACTGGCAAGTGAAACAGTACACTTCAGCGTTTGGTTTCCACTCAGGCCTGAAGGACTGCTCACTGTCTCTTGCTCTTTGCCACACTGCCAGAGCTGGACCATTTACACCAACGCTTTAGGTTCCTTGAAGTGCTTCTGTTTCCCAGCCAGCTGCTGCCAGCAAGCAGACAGGTTAGGCTCCTGCCAGTCAGAGCCAGTCGCTTCCCCTCTTGGCAGGGATGTGGCCCATAGCTAGCTCCAGAGCTCTATCAGTGAGTCAGGCACTGCCTGTGGTGCCTGTGTGACCCCAACATCCAGCAGTGAGTCAGGCACTGCCTGTGCTGCCTGTGTGACCCCAACATCCAGCAGTGAGTCAGGCACTGCCTGTGGTGCCTGTGTGACCCCCAACATCCAGCAGTGAGTCAGGCACTGCCTGTGGTGCCTGTGTGACCCCAACATCCAGCAGTGAGTCAGGCACTGCCTGTGGTACCTGTGTGACCCCCAACATCCAGCAGTGAGTCAGGCACTGCCTGTGGTGCCTGTGTGACCCCCAACATCCAGCAGTGAGTCAGGCACTGCCTGTGGTGCCTGTGTGACCCCAACCTCCCGGCGTTGGGCAGGGCCCGGCTGTGGGGCCCGTGTGACCCCCAACATCCAGCAGTGAGTCAGGCACTGCCTGTGGTGCCTGTGTGACCCCCAACATCCAGCAGTGAGTCAGGCACTGCCTGTGGTACCTGTGTGACCCCCAACATCCAGCAGTGAGTCAGGCACTGCCTGTGGTGCCTGTGTGACCCCCAACATCCAGCAGTGAGTCAGGCACTGCCTGTGGTGCCTCAGGTGCCCCGAGCCAGCTGCCCTGTGCTCTGCTCAGGACCAGGAGCCTAATGAGCACTGCCAGTCCTGACACAAAGGCTCTGTGAGGCTGCTCTAGTGGAGTCAACTTTTCAGAGTGATGATTAATCAAACACATTGAGGGGCAGCCACTTTATGTTTGCTGAATTACATTTTTCAGTGACAGATTTACAAGAAAAGCTTTGCTGTTTTGGGGGTTTGGATACAAAGCCTCTGTGGTATGCTGAGCACTCCTATGGCATTTTCCTACTCCTCATGTCCTTTAGAAGTTTAGGCAGGATATGGGTTGCTTAGTGAAATGTTAAATATACACCAACCCCACTTTTCCCCATGCAGTAAGATAATAAGATGTTATATTACTCAGAGGTCCAATTTTAAATTTAAATACAACTTCTCTGAATTTTACTTTGCAATCAGGTAAATTAATGAGAGAGGATCAAAACAATATGCTGTAATTGCATTTGGAAATTACTCCTCCTGTCCTTCAAGAGTCTTCTTTGTGTGCAAGATATTGAAATTTGGTGTCTAAATATAAAGTGCAGCAACATCTGGTGCTAATTGCTGGTTTAATGTAGACAGATCTTCAGACGTTTCATGCTTTTGAAAGGAGGCTTTTAGTAGGATGTTCCGAGTCAAAGGTTATAAAAAATTTCATGCCCCTAAAAATAGCTCACATTCCATTTGTCTTCTAGATCTGATTTTGCTTACTGAAGTATAGTTTTAACTTTATTTGGAAAGAAGCAGCACTTTGTGTGCCTTTTACACCTGCTGTTCATTGATACATGTGAACATGGTGCAGGAGAACAGTTTATTTATAGGCTCAACAATTGTTACTTTATCCTCGAGGCCTCTGATTTTCAGCACAGACCTTTGCACTTCCTAAATTATAGGTCTGAAGTCTTCCATTTGCTTGCACTACGTCAATTATTTTATCAACAGAAGAGGTCAGATCAACAGCAATGCTAAAGTGAGTTTGGTGAGCAGCAAATGAGCCAAATTGTTCCTGCAAATCCTTTGATGTATTCATAAAAACAAGAGATATATTTAGGGAAAATAATTAGTGGTCCTGTTGCTTCTCAGCTTGGTGTCTTTCCTTATTGAAATGCCTTCATCTGTTCCCTAATAAGCTGAGTAAAAAGAACTGTGCCTGGGTGTGCTGGCTGCTTTGTGCAGAGCACAGGCCAAGAGTTGGGGGATCACAGAGTTACACACCCAGGGCAGTGCCTGGCAGAGTGCCCTTCTCAGCTGGCCAGGACTCCTCCAGCAGCACGGGCAAGAGGAAGGAGGACTTTGACTGACACCCATTTAGTGTGGGTGCTTGTCAGAGCCCTCAATGGTGCCTCTCTCCAGAGGTCTGACCCTGGACCTGCTGGGTCCTTGCCTGAGCTGTCATTCAAGTGTGTCTGTTTCCAGTCCTGCCTTCCAGATGAACCTTGTATATTACTGTACCTTACATATGTTATAGTCTGTGTCCAGCCTTATCTTTGGCCCTTTGGCCTTTGAACTGGCATTGCATCCTCCTTGTCTCCTGTCCTGTCCCTCTCTCTGTCCCCTTTCATCCCAGTGTGGGCTTCCTGGCTAGACCCTGGACCTAGTTTATCACTTGCCATTCCTGGGGTTGTTGGTGGAACCTATTACCAGCTCTTGGCTCTGACACCATGGTCAAATCCTGTAGGACTGTGTCTTTGTAGGAAGACTGTAGCAAGAAGTGTGTCACTTAGGACTGTGAGAACGGCAATCCTCAACGGCAGCAAGGGTTCAGCCAACTCTGTCTCATTGCTGCTTGGTGCTAATGTAGGAATGCAGGACAAGGGCAGTGCTGGAAGTTGAGGCACAGGAAGTTTCATCTAAACATGAGGAGGATTTTTTTTCACTGTGAGGGTGACAGAGCCCTGGAACAGGCTGTCCAGGGGGGCTGTGGATTCTCTCTGGAGATATTCACACAGGATGCATTCCTGCGTGTCTGCTACAGGTGATCCTGCTCTGGCAGGGGGTTGGACTGGATGAGCTTTTGAGGTCCCTTTCAGCCCCTAACATTCTGTGATCTGTGATTCTGAGAATGCAGTGACAAGGCAACCATCAGGTGATCACAACAAGGCAACCATCAGGTGCCTCAACAAGGTGACCATCAGGTGCCTCAACAAGGCGACCATCAGGTGCCTCAACAAGGTGACCATAGGGTACCACAATGTTCTGCAGGTTTGTGATCAGGGATAGCTTCCTCTGCCAGCAGACACCAATTGTGTCTGTCTGTTCTCTCCCACTCCAGGAAGTCCACGAAGTCCACAGTTTTATTTAATTGTGTGAGATAGGATCCTTGGTTGTCTCAGGCTGACACCTGCTGCTTTCATCTGGTGCTCCTTAGATGTCCCATTGGAGGACACACAGAACAGCCTTTCCCTTCTCAGCTCAAGCTGTGCTGTTGGTCTCCCCATTCTTCTGCAGCAGAATCTAGTGGGTCTGACTCTTTTCTTTCACACTGTATTTATCCCTCCCCCCCCCGCCATCACACTGGCTGCAAAAGTGCTTCAGATTTGGAGTTTAATCCAGAAAACAGTTTTATAATATGCAAAACTGAAAATGCTATGATCTCCCAGAACTTAGTTAGCCTCATCTCTGTAAGTACTTTCTCTCCTTCTACTATGAAAAAAATTGGCTGAAAAAGTGTTTGTGTTGTGCTGTGAAGGGATTGGTTTCTGTGATCATTCCAATCTTCCCAGGCCATAAGTTAGGTTGCTTCTAAACTGCCTAAACTCCACCACCTCTATACAAGAGCTACGAATTCAGCCTCCCTGAGCCCACACAACCTACAGATGATTCATCCTCAGGCAGCAACATTTATTAGTATTCCTGAAAGAACCTCCTCCCTCTCCATCCCACTGACCCCAGGCCACCTTCATGCAAGCCTGCACTTCATTATTGTCAGAAACCCTGAGAAACAAACCTAAGCAAAACAAGCTCCAGCAGATCTGTTCCCTGTGTCTTCCATTTAGGCACAAGGATGAATTTGGAAACTAGAAGGAATTATGAAATGTGGTAGAAGTGCCTCATGCACCAAAAAAATAATCAACTGATCAAAAGCAGAAAATTCTTTAGCCCTGGTGAGGAAATAAATGTGCTGGTCCAGATGCTGCTTGAGCTTTGGCTCACTGGCCCGAGATACTGTGAGGTTTTCCACTCTCTGTTATAGAAAATTCTTCCAAGCCTGTCTGGCAGTAGCTCAGATCAAGCATAATTCTTCTCTTCACAGCCAAAATGTGCCATCCAACAGCTACACCTTGGACATTCGAGAGAGCAGCTTGCACTATCCAGCATGAAAATACTGACACGAGGGATCACTTGTGATAAAAAAGAATAGCTCAGCATCCCACACAGTTGAGGGGAATACCTTCAGCTTTCCAGCAGCAAATCTCTCTCTTAGGAGCTGGCCAACTCCCACTAATTAGTTCCTGTGCTCTACTGATAGCTACACAATGACTCAGAATGGTGCCAGACCAGCCAGCATTAAATCATCCATACCTACAGTCAAACATCTGCAGTCAGGTGAAGCAGAGTTGCTGTCCAAAAGCTCTTACAGAGGCCTGGCCCTGCTCAGGAACGAGCAGATCAGTTATAGTAGACACTCTGTCATGTTTTCTCTCTTAGTGCAGAAGTAAAGACAAGTCTTAGCTACTTATGGGATCTTTTTCTCTGTTTTGCCACAGTGAATTAGAGGCAGGGTGATGGCTTTGAAGACTGAAGTTTTTAAGAGGTCTGCCTTACCCATGAAAGATCTGACCAGTAAGAATTGTGAAGTGTTTTGGTCAGCAGAGACCTTCCGGATCCTGGAGTCCAACCACTAACCCAGTGCTGCCAAGTCCACCACCAAACCCAGTCCCTCAGCACCACAGCTGCACATCTTTTAAATCCCTCTAGGGATGGTGACTCCACCACTGCTCTGAGCAGCCTGTTTCAGGGCTTGACAACCCTTTTGGGGAAGAAATATTTCCCAATTTGCAGGTCAAAACCTCCCCTGGTGCAAGCTTAGGTTGTTTCCTCTTCTCCTATTGCTTGTAACTTTGGGGCAGACACTAACTGCCACCTTCCAACAACCTCCTTTCAGGTAATTGTAGAGAGTGAGAAGGTCTCCCCTCAGCCTCCTTTTCTCCAGGCTAACAATCCCAGTTTCCTCAGCTGATCCTTATATGATTTGTGTTCCAGACCCTTCACCAGCTTTGTTGCCCTTCTCTGGACACATTGCAGCAACTCAATGTCCTTGTAGTGAGGAGCCTAAAATTGAACCCAGTACTCAAGGTGTGACCTCATCACCGTCAAGTACAGGAGGATAATCACTTCTGGCCTTGCTGGCCACACTATTTCTGATCCAGACCAGGATGCTGGTGGCCTTCTTGGCCAGCTGGGCATACTGCTGGCTCGTGTTCAGTCAGCTGTTAACCAACATCCCCAGGTCGTTTTCCACAGGCAGCTTTCCAGCTGCTCTGCCCCAAGCCTGTAGCGTTGCATGGGGTTGTGATCCAAGTGCAGCACCCAGCACTTGGCTTTCTTGAGCCTCATCCCAGTGGCCTTGCCCCATCAATCCAGCCTGCCCAGATCTCTCCTTAGAGCCTGCCCACCTTCGAGCAGGTTGACAAACCCACCTAACTTGGTGTTGTGTGCAAACTCACTGAAGGTGCCTTCAGTCCCCCCATCCAGACCATTGAACAGAACTCTCCTGAATACTGAGCCCTGAGGAACACCACATGTGACCAGCTACCAAATGTATTTAACTCCATTCTCCACCACTCTCTGAATCTGGCCATCCAGCAGTGTTTTGTCCTCCCACCCAAGCCCTGAGCAGCCAGTTTCTCCAGGAGAATGCTTTGGAAAGCCAAGGCAGACAACAGCCACAGCTGTTTCCTCACCCACTAAGGAGGCCAGCAGCTTCCCCAGGTCTTGCATGACTGCATCTCAGCAGGGCTGTCCTTTTGTTTTGACAGGCTTGAAACCTTCCTGAAGTAGTCTGTTGTGGTGGGTTGGGAACTTTTCTGCCCCCCACTATTGACATTTACCAGACCAGCTCAGTCAGCTTGGAAGTCAGATAAAGCTCCATTTACAGCAAAGCTAAACTTACAAGCATATATGCACAACATATTTACAAGTATCTACAATTATATACAAATAAGAAACAATTATTTTTCTTTTTCTTTCTTCCTTTTGTGTTCATTTGAGAAAAGCAAGGAGAATGCCCATCTTGAGGACTGTATTGGTTTAGATCACTAAAATTCTGGCACCAGCAACCTTGACTGTGTAGACCCCATCAAAGCCACTGAAGTCCAAAGTCGTGCATAACTTGACTGCATAAATGTTTTCTTGGGTTCGTGATTTCGTGAACAAATTATTTTAGAAGCTGACTGGAGATGCTTAAATTGACACTCAGTTGCTCATTTTCTTCTTGCTGCCTTGCACTTGCCTTGTGCTCTTATTTTAGTTGTCCACAGGACCCACTAATATTCTTGAAATTTAAGCCTCTGTGGAGACTTACGGGGAAGTATTTCAGCACATTTAAGGTCATTCTTCCAACAATCATTTCAGCCCCAGTGTAAATTTTGGCCAATGCCTCTGTCCCATCAAACTCAGTGCAACTATAAAGGCACAGTTAAGTTCAGCACTATTGGTTAGTGCTTTCTTGAGCTGGTGACATAGGTGGTGGCTATGTGTCTCCTGGGAGTAACTTCTGTTGTTCACCATTTCTGATGCCTAGTGGCACACCACTTCTTGTGCTCTGTTTACCACCACCCATCAGGTCAGCATTT
Source organism: Psilopogon haemacephalus (assembly GCA_013396835.1). NCBI lineage: Eukaryota > Metazoa > Chordata > Aves > Piciformes > Megalaimidae > Psilopogon > Psilopogon haemacephalus. The sequence continues at coordinate 135,132 of VWZI01020810.1, read as the reverse complement.
GTGTGCTTTTCTTCATCTGGTTTAAGTCCAAGGCACCTGACTTTGCTAAGCAGTTTAAATGCTGGATAATTAATTTGCTTTGACTGAAGTGAAGGCAATAAAGCTTTTAAAAGAGTTTGAATGTACTTATTTTTTAATGTGATATTGGCTAATGTTGCCCAAGTTAGAAACTGATGAGTAATTTTCTTTCATTTTGTTAAACCATGTTTGAGCAGCAGAATGAATGCTTGGTGGTTCGACATCTCATGCATGTTCAAGCAAGGTCAGAAGGAGGGGGACAGGGAGGTGGTGGTCAGCAGCACTGGTGCATGTTTGGATCAGTGTGGCCTGAACAGCTTCATCTGGAAGGCAGTGCAAGATCAGAAACTTCAGAGTGTTCTGCCTTGCAAAGAGCAATAAAATGCTTTGATACTGACTAATGAAGGAAACTGGTGAGTTTGGAGCTGAAAATGGCTCTGTATTTCATACTGCCAGGGGACCGAGGGACTGCTGGATGATAGGTTTCTGTCCAGCTCATTTCTGGAGGACTGTGCCAGGTGCCATCCTGGGCTGTGGTCTTTGCAAGGTTCCCTGCAAACTGGACATGTTTGGATCCAAGGGTTTCAATATAATTAAGATTTGAGCACTATGTGAATCTCTTGCTGTGAGGAGGCTTATTCACTCCTGTAAGCAAACCAAGATTTAAATGCCAGTTTCCACCTTCTCTCATGCGTGTGACTTTCCACAGCCTGCGTTCCAGAGAAATGTCTTTCAAAGGATGTTCTCCGAGTGTATAATGTTGGTATCAAATTCACCTGAAACTTCTGCAGCCCTGAAGGCTGACTGAAATGCAGGTCAAGTCTGACATCAAGTGGTCAGATGCTCTCCATCCCCGATGGGACTATTAACATCGTGCTGCCCCTGCTATCTTACCAGCACAAAGAAACTTCCTTCTCCACTTCTCCCTGCTGTGATTTCTCTTTTGTTTACACGGTTTCCTAGCCTTCTTCCTACTCTGCTTTCCACCGAGGTCATGGAGTCTCACATTAGTCTTCCACTCGATCCTGCAGCTGTTGAATAATGGCATTGAGTAAATAAAGCCTTCTTGATGTGGCAGTACACATAAGAGCTCTGCACACTCCGCTTTGTTTCCCCAATATATTCTAACAACATCTCTATCTTTTTAAAACACTCCTGAGACACCAAGTCCTCCATCTGTGCAGGTTTTGAGGCTTATGATTAACTGTAAGAGCACTCACACATTGCTTCCTGTTGTTAAAGCATACTGCAAGAGTTAATTCCATTCTCATCTGTGCACTCTGAAAAACTTTCATAGTTATCCATTCCATGATATAGGAGAGGGAACTGGGAGAGAGACCAGAGACAACTTAAACCTTTGACCTAAGACCCTAAGTTTTGCCAGGTGCCTGCCTCAGGTCCAGCCCTCTGGCATACTGAGATGCTGCCTTCATGTTTTAAGGGTATTTGTACCCAGGCTGACTCAGGAGCAGCTCAGGAATCCAAGGTTTGTGCTCAGCTCCTTGTTCTCCCTTTTTCCAGGGTGAGGAGTTTTCCTTCAGTAGCCAGAGAGAGAGTTTTCATCTCTCCTTTTAGTGACCAGCAGCCTTAGTTTGGCCTGTCCAAACAAAAATGAATGGCAGGTCACAAGCTGCACAATGTGACCACAGCTGATTGGTCCTTCACTGCCATGGTTCTGCTCCCTTTGCACCAAACCCACCTCATAAAGGGCTTCTGGGTGCCATACTGGGGCATCAGCAATGCAAGTATCACTTCCAGTTCCTCCAAGAAATGCCCCAGCTTGGTAAGATTCACCACCTTGTTTGTGCCTCTGGGGCTCTCCACTACCTGTTCCCAGGTATGTGTACATTCATCTCAGAGGTGAGCTTATTCACTTCAGCATTTTTTCTTCTGGCAAACTTGCCCTTTTGTTCTGGAGCCATAGTTTCACAGGGACCTTAAGCTGGCATGAGCCAGTTGTGCTGTCAGAAAATGCAACCCTTTCCCTACTTCAGCATGGCTCTTTGCAACTCCACAGTGAGCTGGACTGGGGAATTGGAATAGAAAAAAAAATATTGAAAGACACAAACCAAAAACCCCCCAAACACCAAGATTTCTGCACACCTCATTCAGAGATCCATTGTAATTGTATTCAGCGCTTGGTGGTGGGTTTGTCCTCTGTAAGTAGAGCTTGAACTGTATTTCTTATGATAAAAAGTGGGTTTATGTGAGCTAAATGAGCACTCCTCATGTTCCCAGTCTGTCAGCTGTCTGGACAGCACAACTCACAGAGGTGCATGGATCTGGGGTGTCTGTGGTCTAGAAGTCCTACAGCTGCTTACCTGGGAACAGTCTAGAAATAAAGGGAGATACGTGACTGAGCTCTGTTTCAAATAGGCTCTATTTTGGTGTCTTTGGGTATGGTTCAGTTGCCATTAATCTAATTTTGAGTTCGTTATCTTTAGTCTCCTACAGCTTCACTACCTAAACAAATGGTGACATAAATGTCACACATGCACATATGTTTTCCCAGTTGACTCCTGCTAAAAATTAATTACTACAATAATTACTATAAATTGCAATAGTTTCTGTTTACATAGAGTGTGATTGGTAGTAAAGCACACTGAAGTCCTGAATTGGGCCACAACTTGTCCCTGCGCTAGGCTTGGGATCCATACAACACTAAGAAGATGGCACCAAGGAGTTGGCATTTTGAAAGAGGTGGGAAGAATACAGGGTTGAAGCAAATGACCACAGAAGACAGACTTCAAAATATCTCCTCAAACGTATTTACAGATCTCTTTCCAAGTTTTAAGTCACAGGAGACATGAAATGCCAGGACTGCAAATTCAGACTGCATAAATGTTTTTTCATATTCTGACTATGGCCATCTATTTGTAATAGAATCTTTGCAGTGAGCCATGCAGTAAGCACTTTAGCCAGACAGCCACTGCAGAAGATGGGCTGAATGGCATTGTGGAGCATTTTAAAAGGACATCTTTGAAAGGGACCCACTGATGCTAAACTGAGGTTCAGCACAGAAAATAAACTCGGTGGCCAAATGGCAAAGCTGTGGCAAGCTGCATTGATGAGCTTTAAAAGGAATTTTGGCCAGAGTTCACAACTGGAGAGTTTATTGCAGCCCATACAAAATGTGCAGTGATTTTAGACAAGCCTGGGCATTTCTATACTGAACAGACCATTCAGCATAAGTGTGTGCATTTTTAGCAAAACTAATTATTTTCTTGTTTAAAAACAAACCTAAAACACTACATATGTTGCAGAACTATACTTGCCATTCTTTATTTTAAAGTCATACACAAATGGCTTGTTCTGCTCTGATTAGCTTATTAGTTAATGTTGGGTTTGAAAGGCAGTTTTGGGGCATTGTCTGTCAACTTAGTGGAAATTAGGACAGTGAGTGCCTTCAATAGTCTTTGTTCATTAAACCATATCTCTGCAGATGTTCAGTGTTTCTCTAGCTGTTCCGAAGCATTCTCATTTTCCAGCTAATGGGAAATGTGGGACTGAGTACTGCTCATGGAGTCATTCAGCAAAGGCACAGAAGAGGTAGCCTTGTTGCTCAAAGACCAACACCTTACACCTATAAGTGCTGAGAGACATTGACAAGCTCTCCAAGAGTAAGATGAGAGAGGTCAAATGGTCTATAGAAATGTTTGCTCTCGGAAGAGCCCTGTGAGCATCTTCCTGCAAGCCAAGAAGTGATTAGCCCCATAAGGAAATCAGCACCATCCAGCTGTGCTTTGTGTGTGAAGAAAGGTTCACACATGAGTTCCTGCTGCCAGCTTGTAGGTGCTTATCCAAGCCAGTATGCCTTGTATCTGTAAGTAACTCTCTTTGGTTTAAACCTCTGATACCTTTGAGTCAGAACTCCTATCCCAAGGGCAGTCTGGGTGCTGCAGCAGATGAAAAGCTTTCTCTTGGAGATGAAGACAGCAGTTCTGACTGGTGCTGGGCTCTCAGCAGCGGCAGAAATGCTGTCTTTGTTGAGAAATTAAAGCAAAGACAGTTGTATTTGAAATGCAGCTTGGAGTAATGGGCCTGGTCAGAGATGGCAAATGAGAGCTGTAATTGATTAGCTAGGGAAAGGTACTTTATCTGCTTCTCTTTTGTGAGCTTTCCCTGGAATTGATCAACAAGGTGCTAGTGCCATTCCTTATGACTAATTTCTTCTTCAGGTCATGCACATCATTAGTCAACAGGATGAATGGGAAGGTAGTGAGGTAGTTGTTTGTGCTTCTAAGTAGATATTCATTATGCATATAACTGGATTTTGTTAGGAATCTTGATCTCCTAACTCCAGGGTTTTGTTTGTTTGGTTGGTTGGTTTGGTTTGGTTGCTTTGGTTTTTTTCTCCTTTAGCAACTTGCAGCTTGGTTAGAAAGTTGCATACACACAGGTACTGCTGTTCTTTCTGGATAACCTCATGTGCAAGTATGCATGAAAGTCCATTTTCATCAGCTTTACCCATTCTGTCTCAGTCTTATCGTGAAAGTACATATAATAACCAAGAAGAAAGAGAGGCCCTCCCCATTCAAATGAGTAGAATCAGCTGTTTATAACAGGGAAGGTCGTGCTTTATCTTGCTGCATGCTCTCAGGTATTGTCTGTGCTTCCATATAGCACTGTATTACAGTGGAAATTAAGATAACACTACAGTGTGTGGCAATATTAGCTGGGAGTAATATAACTGGCTACTGGTACAATGTGCTCTTTATGGAAACATAAAATAGCCATAGGTTGGTGGCATAAAGAAAGGGGCAGGTGCAGCAGCTGAGTATATTGCAAGGGATAGCGTATCAGATATGGCAATTACAGTAGCCATCAATCTGCAGGAGTTTGGGAAGAATGCTGCTAAAATGCAGTGAAGCTTCATAAGATTTGTGATCACAGAGTATAAAATATAACAGATGCTACAATATTTAGATGCCTGCTGGCATTTACTTTTACCCTACACAGCTCATTTCAGTTATATGAAAATTTTATGTGCTCTGTAACCTTACTGAAATAGAAACATATTTATAAAGAAACCACAATGGAACAGAGCATTTTTAATATATACACTGCTTGATCTGTTTAATAAGATAAAAATGAGGGAAGATGGCCAGTCAAATGACATTACTCTTAGTTCATTATTAAATCACTATTAATACAGAAGCTTCAATACATCTGATGCTTTCTAATCTGGGCTCTCTGCCAGATCTGAATAGCTCAGAAATGGTCGGGGAGTCCATGGAGCCATTGCTCAGTGCACATTGAAGTCTTATGGGTGTGATCACTGCAAGTCAAACCAATGAGACGAGAGAGGAGAAGACAGCTGCTGTCGTTTGCTGTGCCTTTCAGCTGGGAAGCACAACAGACACAGCTTTCTTTGGGAACTGTGCATCACACAGCCGAGCCGCCCGGGTGGCTGAGAGCCCTCACAAGCCTGCAGATTGCTAGAGGACTGTGAATCAGAGGCTCGTATACCTGCTCAGTAATACTGTCTTTTGGAATGATGCCCAGAAGCACCTCTTGGTGCAGTGTAAGTCACCCTGCTTCTGCTCTTGTAGATGCAGGTGTTCATTTCATCACATCTCTACCTTATTTACCTTTGCCTAGCTTCCCCCGAGGCTACTCTATTGCAAACATTTAATGGCTGAGGATGTCTGATGTCATTCTGGGAGCCACTCTAAACACTAAGTGAAACAAGGTCAAAGGCATCCTGTCTAACTTGCAAAGTGCTCCCAAGGCTTGACCTTGTAGATGTCTGACACAGTATTTGATCAGGAGGAACAATTCGCTCAACCCAGAGTTGCAAAGTGCCACCAAGACTTGCAAAAGTCTTTGAAGTGGCAGTTTATCCATCTGGCATTTGGCTTGGCTCCTTCTCACTGCTGGGTCTCATGGACTGGTTTGCCATGTGCTAGCCTGGCAAGTCTACAAGTGCTGGGCCAGTAGGACACCAAAGGCTCTGGCTGTTTTTCAGCGGGGATTATAACACAGCTCTGTTCAAACAGCCGTGGTACCTTCGGGTCACTCTATGTCACTTCTTTTCATCAACAACATTTTAATATTGTCAGGAGGAGTCTGGTTAGGGTTAGTCTGACTCCTCCTGAGGTGAGTGGTTGGTATTAACCCAAATGTGACTTTTACCAGCACTGCATCTTCTGCCAGAGCCCTTTACACACATGGAACCAAAACAGCTTTTTTCCTCTACCCTCCCATAAGTTGCAGTAGAACAGAAAGCACATCACTTTGAGTGAGTGGTCTGCAAGTGAGACATGCTTGGGCCTTTGGGCATGCTGACTGTGTGATCTTGCATTCCCTGGGCTGTAAGAGTCATGTCACAGACTACTCCTGTACAACTTTACAGCACGTTACTTCACGAAGCTTGACAATACACATGGTAACCAAGCTACACTACTGCTATCCAGCCAAGCTGGATGTTCTGTAAATCAAAGCAGCATCTCGAAGTGAAGTTGAGGAGGTGGTTAAAAGCAATTTTCTGGTCAGATTTACTATCTGTCTCACCTGCTCTCTGTATAAAACCAACACAAGCATTTAGCTACAGCCAAATCTGCTCAATCTAAGCTCCCTCTTTTCTGCTGTAAAGCAAACAGCTGCTTTCAAGCCTCAAAAACCATACTAGGAAGTTAGTGAGCAGCATAATTCCATCCTGTGCTTCTGTAAAACAAATTGTGTTCAGATCAAGGTCACAAGAAATACCAATTTCCCTTGGAGACAACTGAAGCTGATTCTGTTCGTATCTGACAATATTGCACAGGATACTCATTATTGTAATTTTCCAATGTGATCTAAGCTTGTTTGAAAATAGAAGTGATTAAATAGTTGTTTGTGGTTAAAATATGTTTTAGAGTTAGCACTAAAATTGATGAAGCCTTCGGTGCAAGTGAAGAAGTGTAGATAAGCAAAGGAGTTCAGAGAACTTTCAAGTGAAGAAGTGTAGATAAGCAAAGGAGTTCAGAGAACTTTCATCTCTAGTGTTTCTCATTGAATCAGAAGTACTCTCCAAATGCAGACAGTTGTGTGAAATAAGGGGAAATGCATTTTTTTAATAGCCAGAGAATCAAAGTCAACATCTGAACTGATGCCATCTCCCCTGGCACATGAGAAACACCATTATGCACAGAGGCTTAACCTATGTAGGGCTGTCAAATGTCAGTCGCTCATCTCTGGTGGCTGCAGTGTCCCCGGTGGGTGCTGGAACAGTTCTGCCTGTGGTTTCTAGCCGTGCCTGTGACTGCAGGCTGATGGGATTGATCTCTGTCCTTCCTGTGGTTGCTGTCACTGCTGCTCCATCCAAGTGCTGATTTGCCCAGGTGGCAGTGGCACTAGCAGCAGATGGCATGGCAGGTGGTGGTCACAGAAGCTGGAGAAGCATTTTGATATGCTTCCTAGGTGCCCCAGTTCCTTCACCAGAGCCTTCTCCAGTAAAGGTGAAGGAGAGCATGATCCTTGCCCTCCAAACAATCCCAGCCCAAAGGCCATTTTCCCTTCCAGGAAACAAGTGATCTTCCTGTCCTCTTGACTCACCTGCCTCCTGTCTGCTCAAACCACAGCCACAGACAGTTCATGCATCCTATCAGATTCCCTACTACAACCGAGCTAGGGATAGTTATATGCACAAGTGTCTGCTCGTAGTTGTCATATGGGTAAGTGGCTATGATTTATGAGCTTTGTTGCTACCTGGTTTTGAGACCCTTCAAGCAGAGGAGTGCCATACCTGTCTCTCTAGTCACTGGGCTTCTTGCATTTCCCCAGCCCATCTCCCAGACTTCAGGATCTCTCTTGGCTGAGCCATTTGCCTAACCTCTGCAAGCCTCCTACTTGGTGTCTGTGCTCCAGGAGAGGTAAAGCTGTAGGGGATCTAATGCAGTATGTATGCTCTGCTTCTGGATCTGCCAGTCTGTTCCCATGAGCATCTTCCCATTGACCTCAGTGTCTTTTGGATGAGGCCTTCATTCAGATAATATGCTGGAGTAAATCTGCTACTCAGAGATCACATCCCAAGAGGCAGTTTGCTCTCTTCGCATTCCATGACAAATCTGTTCTGAATCCTTTTGTTATTAAGAGGGGAGAGCAAATCCTGATCCCTGAGTTCCTGAGGTAGAGTCAGTGATATCTGTGTAATTTAAATCAAGCCTACTCTGGCAGCTCTAAGTGAGTTCTACAGATCCTATCAGTGCAATTTCCCTGTGCAGCTGAGCAAGCTACTGCATAATTGGAGATAAGAGCCAAGAACCTTAGGAGTGCAAGAGGTGTAACTAACCTTTGCTAATGAAGGAGCTCATGCAAAGACTGTTTCGTATTTGTGTGTGTCTGAGGCTACAACTGAACAAGCTGTGGTAGCTCAGTGCTTAGCGAGGGCTTTTGTGATGGCACAGGCCTTTCTTTTTGAAAAGGTGATTGTGACAAGCTGTGCACCAGGGGAAAAGATTCTCTCTGTTGAATAACAACAAACTTACCCTCTCTTTACATTAGATCAGCCTTTCCCACTAAGCAAAGCACGAGAATGGTGACTGCATCCCCTGCAAACGGAACAGCAGCAGAACCTTTCTTGCCCCCAGAAATCCAAACCCATGGAAATAGTCATGGAAATTAAGAATCATTTCCCAAAGCAAATTTTACTGCCAAGTCCCTGAAAATAAATAAGACTCCCTGTGTCTGCCATTGCTCTCTGCTTCTGCAGTTCCAGTAATCTGAAAACTTCATCATCTGCACAAACTTCTTGTAGCTTTTTTGGAAGCTTCTCAAAGGCAGCCTAAGAACTAAATCATGTCTGCCTTAGGAGGTTTTGCTCCTGAGAGGTCAGGTGAGATGATGGGAAGGTTGGGCCAAGGATTTTGATGAGGTTGTTAATAGCATCCTTGTGAGCCCAAAGGCCTTTGTAAAACCATCCTTACCCTGATGGTGCTGTAGATGCAGATGTGACATGCATGAATTAATGTGCACTTGGAGGTGCAAGGTTCCCCAGGTGCATTGCACACGCAGTCAGTGAGATGGTCTGAATTACCAGTAGGCTCTGAAGCATTCACCAGGGCTGCAGCTTCCTGCATTTACGGGTAGGGTGCTGCTGTGTCAGGCCAAGCAGGCTGGCAATAGCTAGCCAGTTGATAGCCAGATCTCATAATAGTGACTCAGCTTGCAAAGGAACTCAGGAGATGTCCTGAACAAAATGCTGCTGAGAGTGGAATCAGCTTTGGGGTCGGACTACTCTGCTCAGGGCTTGGTCCAGCTGTTAACTAGGACCCCCAAGTCCTTTTCTACAGTTCTGGTCCCCAGCCTCTACTGTTTCTGGGGACTATTTTCATTTGTCCTATCTGAATTTTGTAAGATTCCTCCAGCTTCCTCCACCATCCTCCAGATGGTGACTCTGCTGTGTATGCTTTGGATTTTCCTTGGAGTTAGTCGATCTTTTTCTTTTTTCCTTTGCTGACTAATTCTGCAGACAAAATAAATGCCTTCTGGTCAGGGTTTTCCCTTCTAGCCTACAGGTACTGGCTTCCTGTTAGTGCATGTGAGCTGTGACCCTGGTTGCTCTTGAGAATAAGGAACAATAGTGTGGGTTTAGGACAAGCAAGTGAATACATGACCAGGTGCCAACTGCAGAGGGTACAGGTCTTCTGTTCTGAAAAGTCTGCCAGGGATGAACAGCTATGGAGGACCAAGAGAAACCTGCCAGAGATACATTCTTGTATGCATCAGCACAGGGGTGCCCATGATACAGGGAGGAGCAGACTGCCCTTGCTGCCACCTTGCCTGCTGTCCCCTGCAGCTGCATCAATATTGTGATGGGCAGCACCAGTATGAACACTGGAAGTTGCCAGAAGGACATTGTTTTGTTCGTGCATTAAGAAGGTAGAATGCATTTGACAGTGAAATAAACAAAATCCTAACAAAGGAAGAGTGTCAGCAGTGTGTGCCACAAACAGGACTAAGGAGTGTGGGAAGTGGATTTGTTATCTCTGCTTGGCAGCCTCCAAACTAAAGGCTCTTTTAAAAACGCTGAGTGAAACCCAGGAGGCATTGTTTCTGTGTGGCCTGAAGCGTGAGCAGCAGCCAGAGCTGGTCTTCAGGTATCCTGGATATGTGCTTAGAAAGGGCCAGGACCAGACCTTGTGTGCCTGGGCAGCTGTGTGTGCAGTTGTGTTCCTTGTACATTTCCTACCTGTCCCAGTTGCTGCCCAGATTTAGGCCCACCAGAGCAGAGAGGAGTGTATGGGTGGCGAGGCAGCTAATGAGAGTTTTAGTAACTGTTGCTCAGAGAGCTTTAGTTTGATTCCTTTTCTGATTTGTATTGCAACCCTTCTAGCAGTAAAGGAGTCTGCTAAATGTGCTCTGCTTTTTGTCTGTCATCACTGGATGACATCACTAGAGAACCACCTCCTGAAGCCTTAGCTGTGTGTGTGGAGCTGTGTAACCCTCAGTCACCCCTACAGCTGCCACCACGGGCAGGCTACAAGCAGGGCAGCTTCTCACCACAAGATCCCGCTCTGGCATTGCTGACTTTTTCATCCGTGGGTAGCTGTAACAGCAGCAGGCTGTAGAATGCAATCTCATTTAATTACACTGATTGATGTCACTAGCCCTAAAAAAAAAAAAAAAAATTTAAAAAAAAAAAAAAAGTTTTGGTTTTCTCATCTCTCCTAGAGCTAAGTGGTTCTGGAAGCTGTAGTCTCACCTGCTGCAAAAGTACTATTTCAGCAGCAGACTTGTTAAGAAGTCATGTAACAACCAGTGCTGATCCCTAAAGGGGATTTCTTCCCCCAGTAGCTATTATCTAAATTGGATGTTTTCTGGAAGGGCAAGCTGAATAAATAAAATAGCAGCAAGGCTGCAGAGCTAAGGATCCAGAGATTGTCATGTTTGTGTAACTCCACCAAACTCAGCAGAGTTATTCTGGCTTTCAACATAAGCCCTGGGGCCCAAAATGATGTAGGGAAGGAAGCTGTCTGCTCCCATCTGAACAAAGGGAAGGCCACAGCATGACTTTATTTACAGAAACTGTCTACCAGATGGAGAGGAACCCTAGGGAAAGGCAGGCACTCCCTACCCCCATCCCTCCCGAAATGTAGGACATGGGAGAAGGCTACATTTGAGAAGTGTCTGCCTAATTTCTTCCTGTGGCACTCTAGAAGTCACCCTTTGCATTTCAGAATTGTTTGATTAGTGGGAATAAACTGTGGGAGTAAAAGAGGGCAATGGCATTTGGGACCAGACCTCCTGATGTGCATTTTACTCAGTGAGTCCCTGCACTGCTGGGCTGTGCTGAGGACCTTTTTCCTTAGGGCTTCTTGGTTGGATGGAGCAGAAGCAGAGTTAGATCAAGTCCTTTATCTACTCCATATATTGAAACCAGAGGACACAGAGTATGAGAGCTGGCCTGGAACAGGAGGGGATGACTGGGGATGCCCCAGCCTCTGCGCTGGAAGTCAGCAGGGAAAAGGGTGATGCCCATAGACTAATGCAAGTTCTAGAGGTTGGCAGGGGTTAGCATGCTCTTTGAAGTGCTGGGATTTGTTTGTACAGATGCTGCCTTACTGCAAGTGCAAAAGTTGATTTTGCCTCATCTTCTAAATATTATTTCCACTGTTTTACGTAAGGCCTTGGGGGTTGAGTGAGGTTATGCTGCCTTTGGAGGACTCTGAGGATAAGTCAGTGATATTGGGAGGGGAAGCTGTCCATTTGTCAGCTCTAAGACCTGATATGTTTGTGCTTTGCCTTGTTGCTCTAATACACCCTTTAAAGGACTCCTAAAGAAGGAGGTGTGAAGAAGGTGGAAGGTGAATGTGCTCAGCTGCCGGGCACAAGGCTGCTGAAAGGGCTCAGTCACCGTGGCTGAAGCCAGGGAGGTACAGCGGGAGGAAAGGCAGAGCTTGCACCAGCAAGATTAAAAGGCTGTGTGGACTCAAGGCTATAAAGCTGTGGAAGCAAAACTGCAATTTGCCTTCCTGAGAATGAGACTAATACCAAGGCATTGGCCTCTCAGAGTCCTTGTTGCCTCTCCAGGACAAAGTGATGTGAAGGGCAGGGATTTCCTATCCTGCAGGTAAGTTCAGCATGACCCCTGCTCTTTACTGCAGTCAAGGAGCAGGTGCTGGCAAAGCCATCACCCTCCTGCTGCCTCCATCTCCCAAGGCAGCAAGTTCAGCTCATTTGCCTCTTCCTCCTCCTCACAGCAGACAGAAGGTGCCAGCATTTGCCTTTCCCTTAGTGACAGGAACCAGTCTTCGGAGGTGGTTGCTGGGGGATTTCAGCCTTCTGCCCTGGCTGTAACTAAAATCTCATGCATCATCCCTGCAGAGAGCTGAGGAGGGGTGACGGTCATCTGAAGTTTGCAGAGCCACGGCTCTGGTGCATCATCCTCACAGCTCAAAGGCTCTTAGTGTGGGACATGGCTCTTGGAGCTGCCTGAACACATTTTTCTTGCTCTGCTCCTATGACAGCTTCAGCAGAGGTCAGCTGATACAAAGGAATTCAACTCAAAAGTGTTTTCATTTCTGTTTGGTTTTCTTTTCATCAACTCATCTGTCTAGCACCTCTGTTTCTGGAAACAGGCAGAGTGAAGAATTTAGCTTAATCCAGCATTTAAATTCCATAAACAAGACAGAAACCTAGTAGCAGGCAGAGAATATATATTGCAGCAATAAAATGTCTCTGAAAGAATTGCAGCAGCAGCTAGGGAATGCTAATAACAGTTTCTCTGCCTGCAAAGTTTCATTTACAGGCCTGGGCTGGCTTGATTTTCATTTAATAAAAACACTACATTAATAGAATCATGATTATATTGTGAAGAGGAAACACTTTGGAAACTTCTTGATTCTCTTCATTAATTACTTCTCTCTCCAGCAGCACCACTGCGCTGCAGAGATAAAAAGAGAAGAGTACCTGATATTGAGCTTCACTTTTAAAGGACAATGTGCATTTTAAATTGGGGTTATTATGTAAACTTTCAGGTAAAAGATGAGCTAAATGTACTTCTGAATTAAAAAAATAAATTGCAAACCTCTGCCTTCTGGTCAGGCCTATCCCAAACCATACACAGACCACCCAGAAGGCACAGATTAACTGATGTGCTAATTGTGCAGGACAGAGAGGTGACTCAAGATGGGCAGTGCTGGCTAATCTCCATATCTTGGCCAGCTTTTGAGCTAGCATTTCATTTTCAGAGATAGGTGTAAAAATCACTGCACTGGTTGGTGGAGGAGGGCTGCACAGATGGACTTACCATTTGTGGGTAACTTTTAAAACCATTTCTGGAACTGTCCTTTCAGCCTCGTGCAACTGTAGAAATTAGAGCCCCACAAGTAGAAACTAGAGCCCCACATGGGCAAGGAGGGCAAAAGCTGGCTCAGATCCTCTGCTGCTGCCTCACACACCTCCCTCTCTGTGCAGGCTGCAGCTTCATCTCGGTTCCTCTGAACCTAGTCTGTGCCCTGGGTTACGACAACATCATCTGCCTTCAGCCACCCGTAGCTACCAGAACTTCTAAGCTGCTGGTGTCTTGAAAATGAAAAAGCCACCAAAAAATTCCTCAGGAGACAGAGTGAAGCATATGCCAGGAATTCATAGTGGTGATGCAAAGAACTGTGTGTTGGGTTCTAACACTCCAATCTTGTTCAGAAGCAGAAGTTATGGGGAAAAGGTATTAAAAGCAGAATGAAAATAGGGAACTGTTGACTTGGTGTGTCCGAGCCTGGTATTGGCAGTATGTGCCTTTCTCCACTGCAAGTCAATAGCAGTAGCCTGCTAAAACACTTTGCCTTTGTTTTCTCTGTGAAGCTGTGGGTGGAAGCAGCAATCCTTGTGGTCACTTAGTGGGGAGAAACAAGCTGGCCCGTGTGAAACACCTGCTGCCCTGGGGCTCCCTCTCTGCCTGCTTCCTATCGGCAGCTTCACAATACTTAACTGCTCCAATTTTCACTTCTCTCTTGCCAGCAGTTGCATTGCATTGGTGACTGTTGTAGCACAGAGCCGGAGGCAAGGGCTTCTGCTTACCCCAAGAAGCAACATGTCATACTGTGTATCACTTTGCAATGTAAAGAGTCATTTCATTTCCAGCATGAGTTGCTGTGCTGAAGGAACAGTGCTACTAGCTTCAGTAGAGAGTGGGATGTGGTATGTTTTGTCTCTAAGGGCTTGACTTGCTTCTGTGTCCTCTCCCATTGAAGGCAAATAGCCATTCCATTTCCAAAACAGCTGTGTAGTTCCTGGTACCCCTTTCTGCAGCGTTGCCAAAGGAGCAATGACCTATTGTTTGCCAGAAAAATAAAATTTGTGAGCACAGAGCAGTGTGACATAAAGCCTAAAATGAATGGCTGCACCAGATTGTCTCACTTTGTCCCTTTGACAGCAAACTTAAAGCTGCTGATGGCCATAGGTAAGAGTAGATGGTGTGATATGTGGTACTGACACCATCTAACACATGTCTGTGTCAAGGTAAGCTGAAGTGGTGGTGCTGGTGTTACTTGGACTGCTTTAAGCTGGAATGCTTCATAGCCGATAGGAACATCTTTACAATAAAGGAGTAAAGCTTAGAGTTCAACTTGTGCCGTAGGTGGTTACAAAGGAGTGAGTTTTGTGATTGCTCTGGGTTTGTTACAGCAGCTTAGAGATGCAAGGATGCTGAAATCTTGCTGATCGGCATCCCTAGCTTCTCCTAGCCACTCTTTAGAGACAAGCAATGTCCACTGGCATCAGAAGTCTGTTTTATTTACAACAGGTTTTCACTTCTCTTCCCCTGTCTAGAAACTGGAAATTTATTTGGAAATCTGCAGTTGTTTTGGCTTAAACCAGCTTTTGTGTGATGTGCCAGGCTTGAGATCCTGGTCAAAACCAAGTGAACTGCTGAATCATGTCTGTACTTGTGCTAATAAGATCTTCACCCACGAGCTCCCTCGCTCAAACTCAGCACCTTAGGATGCAGTCAGCAGGTGTGCAAGGCAGGTTACATCAACCCTGTGCACACAACCCCCGAGGCAGCAGCTGTTGCTGTTAAACACTGCTCACGTTGTTAGACACCCCACACGCTCCTACAGGCGCTGCTGTCCGTGCAGGTGTGGTGCCTGGTAGCTGAGATGTGTCAGTGTAGGTTGGGATGTTTCCTGCCTGTGGAAGCCCATCCCTTGCTGCAGAATGTGTCCTTTCCAGCCTGATGATCCAAGCCTGCAGGAGTTTGCTCACTGTTCATCTCGCTCAGGGAAGTGTATGGGATAAGAGCAGGACTAGGTTTGGGAACTTGCCGCCACAGGCTATTTCCAGGAGAAAATTCACTTGCCATAAAATTAAAATGTCCTAGCTGAAAATGTAGCAGAGGTGACTGCTCCCAGTTAATCCTCCCCGTTGGGCTGGCATTGCATCCAGGCTTCCTGGCATCTTGGCATCTTTGCAGCCTGTCAAGCAAATTCTCTTAGTGGCGTGCTGAGGACTGACCCAGGGCTAACATGTTCCCTGACCCTGGAGAATTTTGGGAAGCCTCACATTTGTGCTTCACTGCTGGGGTTTCAGAGGTCTGAAGGCTCTTAAAACATTTGTAAATACTGAAACAAAGTGAGGTTTTGACAGTTGATTGCAAAGTGAAATTTTAGAATTGTAATTTCTTATAGAACTTTTGTTTTCCAAATTTATAGAGGACGAAATACAGACCAGGTGACCTTCTACCATTAGAGCTTTAACACCTGGAAGCAGTTGCTCAAGCCCAGAGAGAGGCTGTACACATTTTGTTTTGTTTTAAAAACCTTTATTTCTGTGGCCTGGCCACTTCTCAAAGAGGACAGAGCCAGTGAGAGCAGTATGGCTCCTGAAACCCAGGGAGAGGGTCTTTAAAAGCTGTATTATAAGGTTTACCTTCTTTAAACAATTTTACTCTTAATGCTTCCTCACTTCTGGGTCAGTTCTTGTGTGAGTATAAACTTTATCTTTGGAATTTTCATGGAAAGGCAACAAGACTTTAAAACCTGCTGTTGCCTAGTGATGCCAGTTTTAGGAACACCTCGGACCTCACTGTAGAAATTGCTCCATGAACTGCGATTATTTTGTAACGTTTGCAGCAGGGTGGCTCATCTTTAGCTACTTGGAAACGAGTTGACTTTGGTAGCTCTTGCAGTCCCATTTGGTGGGATCTGAGTGCCAGGATGTAAACCACACTCATTAAGGCTTCCTTGTAGGCAGATGTGTGAAGGAAGATGCACGGTACCTCTCGCTCCTCTTCCTCATGCACAGTGAGTTTCTGCTTCTTCCTCCTGAAGCCACAAGCCGCTGGAGGCAGTGTCACAGCAGGGACATTTCTCAGGCTTGCAATGCTACAGTGCTGTGTTTTCCCCAAAGTACTTAGAGGTTAGTAAGGCATTGCCTTTGTGCTACTACTGCCCTTACTTGCACAGAAGAGTGTTGTGCTCATGTGCTCACCCAGGACTCTGCCAGGACTCTGCCAGATCTGCTATGTAATAAAGAGGCAGATCTCTCAGATCGTCGATTCACACCAGGCATTCCTGATGTGCATGTCTGCCCACTTGCAGCACTGGTCCCTGCTCAGGCTTTACAGAAGCATGATAAGGCACTTCCAAGGAGATTTTCTTAGAGGGATGAGCTAAGGTTGTGTCACGCAGAGCTTTGCTCTGTGCCGGCAGTTTGCTGTTGCCCACTTCCCTGCCGAGCTGCTGTAACCCGAGAAACGTCCTGTTGGCCAAGACACGGTGCTGCATAGGTGTGGCCTCTTCTGTCAGTGACTGATTTGTCATGCTCCCCACTCTTGGTGACGTCCTGGTCCCAAAATAACCACAACAGCCCAGCTAATGCTTTTCCTCTGCAGGAAAGAGGGCAATGGCCATACAGAGAGCACACCTTAACGCCCAGCAATCTCCTCTTTGCACCTGTGCAATATGGAGTTACAGAGCCCAGCTGGGCACGAAGGGACGCTCCCTGCCTCCCTTTGCCTTCCAGATGTCTTTCTGCTGTGGTCGGTGGTGGTTTCTGTGAATCTCAAAAGGGGATCTCAGCTCTGTCCCCTTCCCCAGCTGTAGTGCAGCGAATGTTCAGGTGCTGTGGCAGTAAATGCACTGTGAGCAGTGGAGCAGGTGGGTGGTAAGGCAGCACCCAAATTGCTGCAATAATATCTGTACTATTTTCAAAGCACAGTCTGGATGATCTGCCAGTAACATTAGATTAAATGGAAAAGCTGTAAGGAAGAGTGGGACATTGTTGCTTTAAAACTGGAACTGATCACTTAACAGTATGTACCAGAGACCTCTTGCCTTTCACTGAGCCTAGAGGCACTTGGAACAGATATCATTAGCTCCAAACCTGATAGATTCTTTCTATTAAACAAAGTGAAGTGAGTATAATGCAGCACAGCTAGAGGCACAGTAGTGGTGTGAATGTTAAACTGTGTAAGGTGCTTCAGCTGGGCTCTCATTGTGCCCAGTGCTGGTATTCTGAAATGCTTTGAATGCTCTCATTAACGATAATGAGAGTTGCCAGGTGGTCCAGAAGCTCATGAAATGAAGGTCTGAGTCCAAATGATTTTGATTATATCTTGTAAATGGATTTTTGTTGTCTTCTACACTGACTTGCAGTATATGAACTAATGCTTGTTAATCAGACCTCTGGTACCATGAGCTGTTTGGATAGATCAGCTCGAAGTCATTTTGAATAATGCATTCACTATGACTGTATTTACTATGAATATTCTGTGAGTTATGGAGCATAAAGGGTTGGGGTTTTTTTTGTTTACTGGATGAAAGTGGCTTTTATCTCAATATTAACAGCTCTTAAACATAATTTCATCTGAACATGTAATCTAAATTAGCTGCCTTCTGAGGTGATTACACTGCTTACATTTTTCTTTCATTCGACTGGACCGTGCATTTCCCTGCAACTTCGTTTGCTGGTACTTGATTTGTGGTGATACAGATCATATACAAGCTGGCTTGTTGTTTTTAATGATCTGGATGTGTTGTTTAATAGAATTGCTAGGTTTGTGTTAAATTACAGCTTTGGGACTCATTATGGTGAGATGCTATCTACTTCCAACGGGCTTGCTTTATCACAAAGGAAAAAATTGCATTTGCTTAAGACGGCAAAGGCAGCAATGGCTGGGTTGGCTGGGGAGTGCTTTGGGGCACCCTGTGGAGCTGACTGTATTTTATCTGATCTAATTCACATCCTGCCTGGAGGATGCATACACCCAGACATATGTCAGAGTCCCTCTAAAAAAGCCTTGAGCCAACAGCAAGCACAATATGCTGTTGAATGGTTAAATGGTGCTCTTTAGCCATTGGTCTTGGACCATTCCAACTGTAAATTAGTGAGATCCTTTCCTTAGGCCATTTTGTTCCAGTTTTCACTAAGTGCATTCAGAAGCTAATGGTGCATTTCTCCCAGTACCTACTTAGCTGCTGCATTTCAGCACATGCACAGGGCAGTTATCAGGCACTGAAGTTGAAGTGTGTGCAACAGGCTATATTCTGCCAAAGCCAAAAAAATGTATGTTTCCTTTGACAATTGCAGGCTTGGAAGACGAAGCCTCCATGTGCCATCCTTGGCATTTCTTTTGCTTTGAGAAACATGTTGAGCTTTCAGCCTAATGCAGTGGTGTTACATGAGAAAATGAGATAATTCTGTTTACTGAAGTAGTGTCAGCTGCTCTGGGTGAGGATGTACAAACCCAGAAACTATAGGCACAGGACCAACGCTTCTCAACAGTTTAAATCAGTGCAAGAGGGATTCAATTCACAGGTGACTTTAAGAAAATGCTGAATGAGTGTTATGTGGTTGTAAACTGCTCTGGCATATGCTTTCATTCATTCAGCTGCCTGCTTACTTCTCTAAGTGTGCTAGGCATATGAGGTGTTAGCGTACAACACACACATTAAATATGAACACATTCTGCAGTCATCTAAGTCAATAAGAAATTCACTCGTTTTAAATGATGCTTCTAAACTCTCCCTGCTCCAGCACCCCTTGCTGCAGAGAGGGGCAGAAATACTACTTATTTGCTCTCTGCACTAATACTTGGGGTGGGTTGTAATGCTGAAGCTGATATTGAACTCTGTGCAGTTAATTTGCTTTTGTTGAAATAACCTTTAAATTATCCTTCCCTTAAACACACTTTTTTTTTTTTTTTTAAACATGCTGCTGAGTGCTCTGCCCCTTCATATCCAGTATGCTGGTTTATATCCTTGCTTTCTTCATCTTGCCTACCATGTTTTAATAGACAGACTACTATATACCATATAACATGAATTTTTTGCCACTTTGTTCTTCTGGCTTAAGCAAGTTTCAGTTTTTACACGACCTTGGCTCTGGAGGCCTTACATTAGTAGCTTTATGGAGTCTCTTTAGAGTTTGCTTTATTGCAGGAAAACAGAACAGCTTTACTGATAGAATTTGCTGTCCATTGTTTCCTAATTGTATTTGGCATATGTGCATGTTTTGGCTTTTACATCACTGCTGCTGTCAATTACCTTGCTTCCCTTATTTTCCTTTAATAGAGGATAAATGAGCATGTGATATTTTTCTGTAGCAGAGCCTGAGTGTTTTTGAGAGATCTGTTACGATGGGGAGAGTGCTGCAGGCATGATTAATAGCATCCTCTTTGTAACAAAACTTAGTTAGAAGGACTTACACAGCTGATAAAGTGTCCTGCTCTTCACTAATCTGCAGCCTAAGTGAGCTGTGTTTTAGGGGCTTACATCCTCATTTCTGTCTTCTCTAAAGATGTTACTGTAAGATTCAGACAAGCCTCTTTATAGTCTCACACTGTAAGCAGGGGAAGTCAAATCAGTTCTTGCATGAAACATAGTTTCTATAAAAAATGAGTAATTATAACTCTGCAAAAGGAATAAATTAGTTCCCTAAATACATCCATTGCAGCCTGAAACTGTGACTAGACAAGATCTTTTCCAGAATAAAAGGAAACATAATTTAAAATAAAGAAGGCTGTCCTTGAGAGGCAAAAGGGAAATTATTTACAGCAGATAATGCCTACAAAACCTTGCATTGTAAGTAGTCCATGGGCCTCACACATACAAATTAATTGGAGAAACTCAATATATAAGGACCTTTTGTTGGCCATTAAAGACATCTCTATCTTCACCAACTTCACAGAGCTCCTTGGGCCAACAGAAGTGCTGCATTTTAATTTCAGCTGTGTGTGCTTTAACATTAAATTACCTGCTTTGATGACATCTTTTCAAAACTTACATACAGAGAAAAAAATTTCTTGGTTTTCACTGATTGTTATTTTTTTTCCAGTGGACCATTTTGTTTAGCTAAACTTTCCATCTGAGCCTTGCATTTTGCAGGGATCACCTGTGCTTACTTTCACTGTTGTCTGTGGTCATGCCTGCCTCACTGCTGAGTTCAGGCTGTCAGCAGAGCCCAAGCAGCTGGAGTATCCTGTAGGAATCGCTCTGCTGGTCATACCCAGGCAGCTGAGTGTGTTGGTCCAAGGCTCTGCCATGTATAGTGACATCATTTCTTCCACTATCATCTAGCCCTTCTTGTTTTTCTTATTATCTCACTCTCTGTTACCAGTTCTGCCTATCTGAGATCCTTTCCCCTCTCTTCATATCAGACTGCTGCTTTGCCCTGCCTGGTCAAGAGTAAAGTCAAACATCTTTCCATATACCTCTGTAATCCTAGGGCTGCAGAGGCCATATCCCAGTCAGAGTGGTGGATCACCTTTCAGGAGTCATAACTACAATTTCCAGTTCTTCACTGAGTTGTTTTTGTGGATGATGTTCCCTTTCGTTTTCTGTTCATGGCTGGCTGTATTCAGACACTGATCCTTTCAGATGGAGCTGTTCTGCCCAGCATGCAGCATGGTGTGGCCTCAGTCTTTGTGACAGCCTTTAGGGGCAAAAAAAATAGAACAGTAAATGGAGTTTGCACCACATTATTGATTCTCATGACAGATTCCCATCTGGGCACTCAAAGCAGAAATATTTATTGTGCATATTAATTAAAGAAGGATGAACAAAGATAAAAGATCCATCACTTCAGTGCTTCTTTTCATCTTAGCTTCCGTGTTGGCTCAGCTGGTCAAAATGACAGCTCCCTGGGCTCTGCATTCTGAACCTCCAGAGGTGTGCATATTTGGCTCTGTGCTTCAGTCATCAGAGCTGCAGGATGAGGAACAGTGGTACCTCATCTCTTCTGGCTGCTGCTTGTACATCTCTGACTTCCTTCGCCTAATGCTGAGCCCTTTGTACCCCTTTATTTCCTGTACGACCAGGGTGGAGAGCAGAGGAAGCAGCCAGCTGGTAAGTGCCTGGTTGTGACTTAACACATGGCTTCACAGAAGCATCACTGCCTACACCCAGGTGCTCTTGCAGGATGTTACCTGATCATTTGGGCACAGAAGCAGCTCTGTGAAAGCTATGGTTCATGCTATCTCATCAGCCTTCTACTGAAAAATAGAATGGGCTTAAAATGAAGATCCTCTTACATAGTGGAAGTCATAATGAAGAGCATGGTTCATAAATTCCAATTGTTCAGTTGTCTCAGTGGGATAGGTGACTTGACGTTCACATATTTTACAGATTTAAACTCCACGTTCAACAATAATGGAGAAGAGCTTAATTATCAGCTTACATTAAGAGCTGAATACAAGGGACGTTTCAACTCTTCTCTGCATGAGCCATAAGCTTTTGATTGAAGATTTCTCTTACCTCCCATGACCCACAATCTAAACCTGTTTTTATTGGGTACCTGTTGGTAAAAATCACACTTTATGGATGCACTTAGCCTAAAAAAATCAGAACTGAGCCATGTGAATAAAAGAGGGCAAGAAACCCAGTTTAGGTAATTTTGTTACTGTTTGGGTTTACACAAAATATTTTCCAGGAGTGTACTGCAGGTAAGGCCTGTCAAGAGCACTTCATGGCCATTAGGCACAGCAATCAGTAGTGCTCCCAGCACAGCGGTGGAATTTGTCCCTTTACACTCCAGTCTGAGGCCTGGAAGCTCTGTGCATTAATGACAGCAGTGTCTGTAGTGCAGCAAACGCTGCTGCTGCTGCTGCTGCTGCTGCCTGCTACTCGGTACAAAACTCCTGCAGTTTATATTGGCCTCTGCTGCCTAAGACTGGTAAAAAGGTCCTGAATGGCTCTTGCACATTGGGGATGGAGGTTTTAGGTTTCTTCAGTTTGGGAAAGCACTGATCTTGCAGTGGCTCCTGTTGCAATACACATGCATGGAAAGGACAATGGCAGCAGCGTGAGGTTGCAGCAAGTGATAGTGTGCTTGTAACCACCGCTGGGACCGAGGGAGTGAGTGATGACCGTGTTTAGGCAGACTGCTGATGCAGGAATAAAAAAACTGGAAAGATATCAACCAGCCTGATTTAAGACTTGGAGAGAGTACAGAGCTGCAAGATTGATAGCACTGAAAGGAATCTTTTGGTTGAGGTCCACGGCCTGCATCAGAGCTTTTGGGATTGATAGCGTGCAGCACTATCAATCTCACAGCAGCAAATGGGACGACTCTTCTCCATGAAGGATAGACCATATTAAATACCCTGACATCCACTAGATTGAGAACTGCAAAATGAGTAAGGAAGAGTACATGTTTGTAGAGATAATACAATGCTGATTCTTCATCTAGTTTGTTTTGCAGCAGAAGAGCCTCGCTGGCTATTCCAGGCTCAGCTCCTGGAAGCTGCAAGTCATGCTGGAAAAAGCAACCACAGAAATACACTGGGAAGGAAATTTGACTGCTTCCCAAAGAGTGCTGCAGAAAGAGGAACACAGCTTATAGAGACCTGCCTGCTATTTTCCATTTATTTTCCATTGGGCATTTTGGGTGTTAAATCTTCCCCTCAGAAACTGCTGGCAAAGTCTCTGTTGTATTTTGTGCTTTGATTCTCCATGTGTGATGGAGAAACTGAAAACTAAGGCCAGTTGTGGTAGGTGCCTCTTGCTTCAGTTGCCTGCCTGAATCAGCTTGCAGGTATTGAATTATTCTTTTTAAATACGGCCATATATTCTCCATAAAGTATCCTATGTAACTTTGTTCCATCAGAAATGTATAACTGACTCACTTTAACTTTTTAAGGGATGTGGATATCACCATTTTTCCTGTGTAGACACTGTTGCCTTGGCAGACATTGCTGTTACAGCACTGCCAGATGCACTGCTAAATGAACAGAACTTGTGCTTGTGGGACACGGTTTGGATAGCAGCAATTCACAGGCAAAGCCATTAAAGGGCACAACCCAACCAGTGAAAAATGCTGTTGCTTTCCAGCGATAGAGAAGGGCATGAATTGTAGAAGGTCATCCCTCAAATCTGGAGGTTATTCACTCCTGTAAATTCTTACAGTTTACTAATGTATTTAAATGCTCTGCATAAAATTAAGGGGAACTATCAAACCTTTGTCAAGCAAAATAAAACGTTTATTCACAGGTCTGTGCAAAACTGACTTTTACCTAAAGCTATCCTCTCTAGCACCTGAAGGCAGCTTCAAAGATTTATAGTCAAGAAGCAGCAGCCAGTTTCTCTTGCTGCAGGGAATCCCCAGCTTTGGGTAATGTGGCATTAGATTTTGATGTTCCTGTGTGACATTCTTTCTTTCCCCCTTTTTTAATATTATAGCTGTTAAAATCTGGTTTTAGTAATTTCCTTAAATTTTATTTTAGAAGGCTATAGGATTGCTTATGTTATAAATTTGCTGGGCTTGACTTTGCTGGCATGACTCTGTCTCCTAAAACATTCTGGAAGATGGGAAGGACTTAAAATGTGATGCACCTCAGTCAGGGGAAGTTCCCATTTCCAGTGATTCAAGGCAGCACTAAAATAAAATGATGGTAAGCTGCAAAGATCACATCTGTTGTCTGAGAAATCAGTGTTTCCATCACCAGTGATAAGCATTCTAGACCATGCTATGTAAATTGGTTTATGGTTCATTCTTACTTAGGGCCAGGAGGATGCTCAGAGGACTGCAGCACTTCTGCTGAGAGCACAGCCTGAAAGAGTTGGGGCTGTGCAGGCTGCAGAAGAGGAGGCTCCCAGGGGACCTTCTGGTGGCCTTCCAGGATCTGAAGGGGGCTACAAAAAAAGCTGGGGAGGGACTTTTGAGGCTGTCAGAGAGTGACAGGACTGGGGAGAATGGAGCAAAGCTGGAGGTGAGAAGGAAGTTGTTGAGCATGAGAGTGGTGAGAGGCTGGAATGGGTTGCCCCTGCAGGGAGGTGTTTGTGGCCAGATCCCTGGAGGTGTTTTTGGCCAGGCTGGCAGAGGCTGTGGGCAGCCTGCTCTAGGGTAGGGTGTCCCTGGGCATGGCAGAGGGGTTGGAACTGGATGGTCCTTGTGGTGGTCCCTTCCAACCCTGACTGATTCTATGGTTCTTACTGTTCTATACAAAATGAGTTTTGGCAGGAAAAACTGTTTTTAAAACTACTCATTTTTAAGTGTGTGCTTTTGCAGACAGTTGAAAAAACCTTCTAGGCTTGCTCACTGTAATGTGCTTGCAAAACACTGCACTCTTAGGTGTAGTTCATGTGTACATATG
This sequence comes from Psilopogon haemacephalus, assembly GCA_013396835.1. NCBI lineage: Eukaryota > Metazoa > Chordata > Aves > Piciformes > Megalaimidae > Psilopogon > Psilopogon haemacephalus. Next base: position 110,603 of record VWZI01020810.1, on the reverse strand, counting down.
TCCTCCTGTCTGAGGGAGAAGTATCTGGGGGTGACTAACTGCTGGCTTAGCAGTTCAATAAGAAAAATAAACTCTGTCTCTTCTAATTATTAAGGAAGATATTAAGGAAGAACTAATCATATTTAGATTCTTAGAAGACTTTTCATAACAGCCTACCCGGGATTTTGAAGTCAAAGATGTAAATGAAAGTTGGCTGAAGTAGTTCTAGAGGGTCAGTCACTGGCTAAAGTCAGCTGCAGTAGTTCTGGAGGGTCATTGACTCAGACTTCATAAGGAACGCTGGAGTGAGGCTTATGCTAAAACTTAAATGTTACATTAGTGTCAGCTTGTGACTGATTGAAATAATAGAGCTGTGCAGAAGAAAGCTGCAGCTGGCATCTGCAGAATATGCCCCTTAATGAAGCTGAATCTCCAGGTAGTGATGCTAACAGATCAGCTGAGTGTACAAAGGAAACCCACATGTGCAGTACAGCTTGTTTGGGAAGGTTATGGGGCCTGCCAACGACACATGAAATCCAGTCCAGGGAAATTAATAAAGACAAATGCTATGAATAAACCAGAAAATGTGCTGATATCTAGACAAATACAGCAAACTGGGTACTTCTGCATTAAAATAATCCCTGCAGCATTCATCCCTATGTGTGCTGGCAATGGAGAACAAATGGAGTACAGAGTGAATTGAATTACCAGTGCTAGGCAGTATAAATCAAAAGGAGACCTGAGTGCTTTTATTGCTCTGTATGGCAGAGTTGCCATTATCTAGAGTCCTGTTTACAATACTACTCACATCAAAACAGGGAAGCTAAAATTGCTACAGGAGGTGGATCACCCACTACACAGAACAACCTTGAACAAGAAAAGTGTTAATCTAATCATTAACACAGAGAAAAAGAGTGATAAGTCAAGTGAACAACAGCCAAAGGAAAAGAGCAGAGAAGAACTGAACTAATTCTAAGATCTTATGGTCAGTGAAGGAAGCTTGTGGCTGAGAACAGAGGCTGAAAATAGGATGCAGGGGAGGAGAAGGAGGGAAAAAAATGAATTGGTGCTCCCTCACAAGGTCACTCATGGTCATGGAGACTCTGCCAGGCTATCAAGAGCTGCTCAGGCAGCTGGCCTGGGACAGGAGATTTGAACGGGATGTTAGGAGGAAGTTCTTCACAGTGAGGGTGGTGAGACACTGGCACAGGTTGCCCAGGGAGGTTGTGGCTGCTTCCTCTCTGGATGTGTTCAAGGACAGGCTGGATGAGGTCTTGAGCATCCTGATCTAGTGGGAGGTGTCCCTGCCTATGGCACAGGAGGGTTGGAACTGGCTGAGCTTTAAGGTCTCTTCCAACCTAAATCATTCTATGATTCTATGATTCTAGGAGTGAGGGTGAGGACAGAGTACCCTGGCACGACAGTGCTGCAGTGTGCTGTGGTCAGGCTGTGCAGCAGAGTTCTTTAACACCTTTTAGACTGGCCGGTGTCTGTTAGAGGTTTCCCGGTGTGGAGCGGTTTGAGTCTGGCGTCTGAGCCCTGTGCCCGAGGGCTGATGTACTTTGGTGATTGAAACTTGCCTCAGAATTAAGAGTTTGCCTTTGAGAAATGATCAGCTCCGATTTAGGAATTTGTGGACTACAATAGCTGATCCAAGTGAGCAGATGGGAAAGATTACTCTTCCTTTCCACTACACGGATGGAATGGAAACTTGTGTAGTCTGCAGTTGAACTTGCATTTTTTATGGAGGCATTTGGCTTACACGTGTCTGGTACAACCAGAGTGAAATTTAAACATGTTTCCACTGAGAACAGTTAAACGTATTAGAGCCTTGATGAATTGTATTGTCCCATGCCAAACTAAAGACTGCAAGGAATAAAATGAATTAAAATGGATGTCAGAGTGAAGCAAAGTTAACGTTGAATGCCTCCATTAAGATCAATTTTAAATTTGTTGTTGTTCAGAGTATTTAACAACGCCCTGGAGCTGTGAAATTAAGTGTCTCGTTCCTTAAAATTAAAGCACTGAGATGCTGCTAGGAGAGCACAGGTAACACAGCTACCTGAGAACAGACCACAGCACTAGCAACAGCCTGGTCCTTAAAGCCTTGGCCCAAGTGCCAGAACTCTTGCATATAATAGGAACTTGTGTAGGTGAAATGATAAATGGAAGCAGATATTTTAATTCCTTATTTTTAGACACTTTGGTAAAGAAGCCAACACTGAAGCTCAATTCAGCATATTGCTTTTTATTCCCCAAACTAATATCTGTGGGGTTTTGCATCAATAAACACATTCATCAGGAGGAGAAAAATAGAAAACATTATTCAATGATCCAATAAAATTCTGTAATATGAAGCTAATAATGAATAAAATTTGATAGATGAATGAGAACAGTGATACCAGATAAAACATAGAGCCTCCCAATACACTGCTTCTGGTGTCTGAGTTTCAGAATTTAGGTATAAAAAATTATTCTAACCTATCTTATTTTTAAAAGCCCTCTGAGCTCGTATCATGTGAATTTATAGCATGGTAGACATTGGATGGCTCTGGAATTGTCACCCCTAACGAAAGCAACACACGGTGCCTCTGTGAGTTGCCTGGGAGTTTCCCCCCACCTTCGTTACATATTCAAGGGCACTCCTGCAGCACAGCACAACCCAAACTATCCTGCTGAACGTTTTACTCTTTGTAAAGGCCTTGCAGTCCGCTCCTACTTCTCCCCTGCCCTGCTGGCTTGATTAGCATGGCTCTGCTCTTTTGTGTACTCATTGCACAGAAACTCGCAGGGTGTTAACAGGAGCTTTTGATTGCTAGGGAGTGATTTACACAGCTTTTTATTTGCTTAGACTACTTTAAGTTGTAATGAAAATGGAATTGCAACAAGGAACCAGAATGCTTCTGATTTAAACCAAATAAAACTCGTGCCTGGTTTGCCCTTGCCCCCCAAGAAAAATATTGATGCTAACTGCACGTTGCCAGGCTGGCAGCAGGCTTAGATGGTAGTGTGCTAGAAGGGTAGAAGGGTGTGCTCCCATGTGTCCACCTGTCTGCTCCTGGTCAGCAATGTTTTAGTCTAAGCATCCAGGAATAAAAAGGCTGATGCCGGCATCAAACTGTTGTACTGGTTCAGAGTACCATGTCCAACTAGAGCTGAAGAAGAAATCAGGGATAAATCCCAGATGTCTTGTGAAAATAAGTGCCTGAAAGACTGAACTATCATGAAAAGGCATTTTCCTCTGGGACATCGAAGTGCTTGTCCAGAGTCATGTAACTCTCCCAGTCACAAGAAGGCTTCCTTAGTAAACCCAGACTACAAAGCAGCACCTGGCCAAGCTTTCTTAGTGTGCATCCAACAATATCCAAACAGCAACAAAAAGACATTGTGGTAAGCTAGGCCCGATAAAATTTGTCCTGCAAGACAGATTTTCCATGTTGTACGTTAAAATAACAACAAAATCCTCTTTAAATCAAATCACCTCACGTTGTCTTAAATTAAAGGCACTGATCCAGATCTGCAAAGTCGGTCACCACCCCCTCCTCATCCCCTCCTCCTTAAATTCTGAGCAGTTTAGGCTACTCTAGAGCATAAGATCTTCTGTTGGGGTTTGTTACCAGCAAATGTTCTCCTACAGCTACCCCGATGCAGAAAAGCTGGTGCAAAGAATCTACACTCTCCTGGAAACCAAAGGGACAATCTCTGTTTTCAGAGCAGCTGCACTGACCTCCATGGATTTTCTGTTGATTCACGTGAACAAAATTAGAAGGGGCCCAGTAGAATATGTTGTAGTTTACACAAAAAGGATTTACTGCCAGGACTCATCAAAGGAATTTTTCAACATAAATTATAGAAGTGTTTACTGAGTGTAGCTGACCTTCACAATTGCTATGAAATATTCACTCTAAGGACCACTCTGTATATTTAACTAAAGGCTCGTTTAGAAGGGTTGCCAGCACACTCCTACCTACTGCCTGGGAGACAAAAAGGAGCAGCTAGGAAACACTCATCTTTGCTACTCAGAGTTGACAACAAGTTCCGTAATTTTTGAAGAATAGCCTTATTTTGTACCTCTAAATGTCCACCTCAGTGTGCTGGGTTAGGCAATGTTTCATTCTTTCCTGTTTCTGTGATGTGTCCTGGTAATCTTCATGTCTCTGAGGATTTGTTCCCACCACAGTTGTTGCAGTATGAGGTGGTGCTTTTGTACCAGCTGTGTGCCTGGGCTCCACCTTCCTGCCTGTGCTGGAGCAGAGTGTCTGCCCTGCAGTTCTGCTGGGGAAAAAATTTCTTGTAACCATATTCTAGTCAGGATATGAAACACACTATTAAAAAAGCTGCTACAACGTGTTAGCTACTCCTCTCCAATGATGCATTTTTACAGCCTAATCGAGATTAAACCCCAGGAGGGAAAGAGAAGTTTGTGAGATGGATCTGTGCCCCATGTGGTTTTGCAAATGGATTAAAAGTCCATTTTATTAACAGAGTGCAGTGTAGTATGAAATAAACCTGAAAGCCTGTGGGTTTGCCCTGCCCGAGAGCCATAGGTTGAGGTTCTGCTGTGATTTTGCCTGTCCCCACCTCCCTCTGCCAGGAAGCTTCAAGAGCTCTGGGCCAACAGCTGGACCTCACTGCTCCTGTTGTTTTGAGGCTACAGTGGTTGGAATGAGCTGGATGTGACTGTGGTACCAAACTGATCATCCAAGGCTGGAGAGGGTGAGGTTGGGAGTCTTTGCTGGAGCTGGCACATTGGTTTGGCTAGGCCTGAGTTTTGCATACTTCCAGGGCAATGTCCCCTGGGTTGTGCAGTGAGAGGGCAGGGTTCAGGGTGGCCATGGGTCTGCATGGCAAAAGGCCACCCTGGGCTGTGCAAGGGCACCATGCCATACTGTTGCAGTCACCTTGCTTCCTGGCAAGGACAATCTGATCCTGCACCTGCTGCTAGAGGGTTGGCAAGGCATAGCCTATGAGCAAAGACCTCCAGTGTGCCACCTCCAGACTATGGGCAGCACATGCTGGAGCTAAGGTGCTTGGGTTCTAGGTGGCGTTTCCAGCTCCAGCAGCCATTTCCTTCCTCTGCCAACAAAACCCAGGCTAACTTTGGTCACTTGGTGCTCCTCAAGTCCACCTCTGTGATCACTGTGGATAGTTCTTGGGTGGGGTGTGGCAGTTACTTGTAGATTCAGGTTTCTTAGGGGTAGAATTTTGTGGGCTGTCTCCCCTGTTAGCAGACTCAGCTTTCTCTCTTGAAGAAATGAGCAGTCTGATCTCAGGAGCTGCCAAGGTGTGCAAGCCAACGGAAGTTCTGTTTGATCTGCCAGGGTTCTGGGACTGTTTCTGCTGCTCAGCCTTTTTCTTCGGCCCCTGCTTTTTTCTCTGCAGCTGCCAGGGACATGAGGGATAGGTTTTGCCTTCTTTAAACCGAGGTGCTGTAGTATGGCTCCTACACCATCTTCCACCCAGACCAGTGGGAAGCTGATGCGGGTATCTATTCAAGACGGTCAAAACATTCTTGCCCATGCTGCAAATGCAGCCCAGAACTTCTTCACGTGCGCTACGTAGTCCCCCAGCTTTCTGTTGTATTTCTTGATACTTCCTCCAAGAGCTTCAAAAACGTTTTAAATCAAGTCAGTTGCAGCTGCTCTGTCAGGAATTCACTAAGCACTGCAGCCACTGAAGCAATTAAAAAAATTGCACAGAAGGTAATTAAAAGCCTTACTGGTTCTTGCTATTAGACTGACGTTTTAAACGCCTCTAGATGTTTTATCGTGCCAATAACCTGTTTCCCTAGTCTCAAAGAGAAATACAACTGACAGCAATAATTTACTATTCTACAGGTATCATAACAGGGCCGTTAGAAATCTGTATTAAATCACTGTGGCTCTCTGCTCAGCACAGCCCCACACAACCTGATGATGAGCAGCGGATACTCGTTAATGGCCACCAGAGCCTCCTGCCCTGCGGGGAGCTGCCTGATGCTTGTATCACCTGTGCAGCAAGAGATGCTTTCTGGTTCCCGGCTGCAGGGAGGCGGGCACGGGATCTGCCTCTGTGCTACAGAGCAGGAGTTGTGGTTCATTGTCCAGGGCACTCCAAGAGGCTTTCTCTGCTGCAGAGAGCTTTGCTAAAGAGTGGGGCTGTGCAGGGGCTGTCTGGCTGCTCTCCACAAGGCCAGCAAGGACATCGCTGCGCTGCTTTGGGCACACAGGCTGCTCGCAGGAGGTGCCTCCAGACTGTGTCTCAGTCTCCACAGCTAAAAAGTTAGGCTGCCTTTGTATATCCCTTCCCAAACCCCATGTGTGCCCAGAAAGAAAACCTGGCAGCATGCTGAGCAGTTTGCTCACTTTCGACTCAAGGTCCAGGCACTGCCCTTAAAAGGATGCAGGGAAAATAGTTGGTGATAATGTTTTCCATGATAGCCTCAAAATGTGAACGTGCTGGTCCTCCAGTCTTCTGGTGTGCAACCAAAACATTCTTACTCCTCCCTGCATGAAGTTATAAGAAAACCATGTGACAGAATGGAATACAACCAGAAATTGCTTAAAGTTTTTTGCCCTTGATTTATTTTGTAGATCCCACTGGAACATAAAATCAAATGACATTCCAAGTATATTACATTTATCTGCAGAGCAGACAGAAGCAAGCCTGTAGCAAACTGCTTTGTATTATGGATGGTGTCATGTCTGCACCTTTGACAGGAGTTATTCTGATGCAGAGCATGAGAAGCAGCATTAATGCTGAGCTTTCAACTTTTATTCCATTTCTTCTCTCCTGGGTCACCTTAATACCATGTAAACAGGGCTAATGTGGAAGGGATTTCAGCAATAAACAAAGCCACTCGTATTCCTGTGGCCCATGAGGAAGCTTACACAGGCTGTGGTGTCTCTTGAATGCTGCTGATCAACACTACGTGTATGCAGAAAGAAACACAGCAAAACTCCCTTGGTGCTAATCTCTGAAGCCATCTCTAATTCTCTTCTTTAATGAGGCATTGAATTATTCCATACAATGAGATGCCTGTCAGTTGGCTGCACAGGTCTGTGTGTGCTGTTGTGCCACTGGAGATAAACAATCATCAGACAGACAATCAGTTAAACAAATCTGAGTAGGAAAAACCCTTGCATTTCCACTGCTCAGGATGAAACAGATGTTTTGATAAAGTTGCATAGTGAAAATTTGTGATGTGTGAATAGAGTGACTGGCAGAAACTAATGAACAAAGGGTTAGCTTCTGCAGGAATGAGGTGCAATGGGAGGAGGCTCTGGGGATCAGAACACGGAGATGCTTAGTCTGGTGCCCTGTTTGCCACAGACTTAACATTCAGTCATTTAGGCTTTCCTCTGTGCAGCAGCTCTGCTCCTCTGTTAGGTCCAACGAAACAGTGGTGCAAGGTACCTCCCTGGGGCGAGGGGAGAAGGCAGGGGGGAGGTATGTACTTCTGAGAGAAACACCAGGCAGCTGTGGAGCTGACTGTCTTCCTCAACACTGGACATTATGGGTGCAGCCAGGTAAGCAGGAGTCAGCAGACAGGCCCTGGCAGCTGTGTGACACTCATTAATTGATTACAGAGCATACACAGTTTTCAAGGAAAACGATATCCAGGTAGTAAGCAGACTTAGAAGAAGACACAGCACAACGCAAAACTCATCTGTATCCTTCCTCCCCCTCTGCTATGCCATCCTACCCATACTTGCTGTATACATCCTATCTCTGCTTCCTCCCTGTACATCATACCTGTGAGGACCACTGCAAAATTCTTGGTAGATGCTTACTCATACCTCTAGAAAATGGTTCAGATACTGCCTGTGACATCTGGAGTGCTGTTTAGTAATCTCTGTCCTGATCTCATACCACTGAGCCAACACTTTGGTCACTCAAACCTGCTCTTTTGTATATTAAGTCAATGGCTCTCTATTGAGTTTGAAGAGCAGCATATAATTAAATCAGGCATTTTATCACCTGGGTTTGCTGCGTCCTGGTTTAACTGTCACTGTTTAAGGCGAGGTGATGGGTATATTGATTTCTGCATTTACCATATCCTAGCCAACGCATCATTTCCTTTGGGTTTAATTATGCTCAGAGGAGTTCTCAGCTGCTTTACAATTTTTTTTTTTTTTTTAATCACCCATCACAAAATGTTACCAAATATCAAAATTTCAATTAAAAAATTACCTTTGTCCTCTCCTGGGGCTAGAGCACATCGAGTGTCATTTTAAGAAGACAAGGGGATTCCTTGCTAGCAAAACCCTCTGGAACTAGACTCCCATGTTCTGGCATCATTGCCTATAGAAAAGGTCACTCTGAGAAGCAGTGATTCCTTCATGAAGGAACAGCACATCTGAAGAAGCCCTTCTTCAGCTGCTCGTAAGAGCTCTTGTTGCCACCCTGCTGACTGAGCTGCTGGTGGGATTTTTCCAACCAAATCATTTATCACAGGTAGCTTCCATATTAACAGGTTCTCACCAAGCAGGTGCAGCAGCACAGTTAGATCCAGCAGAGGACATGGCCACAGCTTCAGAGCACAGGGGTGTACAGGGAGCAGGATCCACACCTCTGTCTAATGTGAAAGGCTGATGTAACGTCTGATGCTCTACATCCTACAAATATTTTAATTAGAAAGCATTTAGCTGGTTCAGTTTAACTGAGCAACAGCCTGGGAGTGTTTGGGTGGGAAGCTTGGTCAGGTGGAATGGTAAAGTCGTGAGCTAATCCATTGACATGCAGTGCAGACTGTGATTAAGGTTATCTGCAGGATCTAGCCTTTTGGTAAATGCCAGCTGCATAATGACTGTCAGACTTCTCCCCTCAGATATTATATTGCAGAAGGTTCTATCTGACCATCAGAATCTATTTAAGAAGACCCTAATGGGAAATGACCAGTATCTGAGTATTACAGATTAGAAGTGACAATGCTAATTGACTGCAGAGGTGCCTGCATGAAGAGGGACCAGAAAATCATTTAACTCTAAATGAAATTGGACTGATTTGATATTTGAGAAAGCATTAATTCCTCTTGTGTTTGGCAGCATGAATTAATTGCTCCTGGTGTCAGGAGGAACTGGTTTCTGCTGTAGCACTAGGCTAACATTGTTGGGGAGTGAAACACAGGAACTCTGGGTGGGGTTAGAAAGTCATTAGTTTACTACGATTAGAAGTATCTGGGAAGGTTTGTGTTCCACAGTATTTTTATGGTGAGGGGCGAAAGAGTATTTTCTGTATGTAGAAATCAAAATCTACCAACAAATTTGATTACTTCCTTGTGTGGAATTGTGATTTCTAGCAAAACAAATGTGGTGCACAACTGCATTTCTGCTCTTAAGATGCAAGCTTAGCTTTTCAAAAAACATTTTATAGGCAAACAGAATAGGGAAGTAGAAACTCTCAGTTAGATTGTATGAGGAGTAATTGGCAAGAATCATGGAAATAGGGAAATGATGATACGTGGCATTTGTTTGTCTCCAAAATGACTTAAAGTCATTAGGTATCACTTATATCCATGCTCTTAATTTCTGTAATTTGCTGTGTACACATCTCCGTGTTCAAAGAGATTCCAGTACAAATTAATTTCTCTACAGGAGTTTTCACAAGTCAAGGAAGGGAATCAGACACAGAGCACGGATTCCAAGTAATGTGCTGTGTGCACACAAAGCTGCCTTTTCCTGTGTAGGTGTATCAAAAGGTTTTGGAAAATAAGCGTTAGACAGCCTTTAAAAGTCCCAGGACAGTGAGAAATAGTCTCTCTGGCATGTGCCTCAAAACACTACAGAGATGCAGAAAAGGCTTAGGGTTGGACACCGGCTGCCACCACCCCCCACTTGCCCAGATCTCAGGCAGCTCAATGCCTGTAGCTTTACAGCAGCAGATGAGCCAGCTGGTCAGCTCTGACTGGGCAGGCAACTTAGCGTTTCCACTCTCTGGCTGTTTTTAAAGCCTACAGGAATGCAGAGAACACTGCCAAGGAATTCAGTACAACATTCAGTAAGTTGATAAAGGGTTATGTTTGTGCTCGGTTGCAGTCTGTGCCAGTTCTGTTGAAGCCGGGGGAGCGCGTGGCATGGTTCAGACTAAATGAATCCATAAGTCTTTGCAGAATCATCTGTTCAGCATCTCTGGTGGAAGATAAAGAAGGAAAGAGAAGCATGGTAATTTTGCAGGAATATGCTCTGCTTTGCTCTGACCCTGTTGTAACCCCAGCTCATACCTGAGACCCTGTGCAATGTGCTCTGCCAGTGCTAGGGAGGAGATAAAGAGGGGAAACAAAAAAGCAATCATTCCAAATTCTTTGAAATAACTGTAATTGCATTATTGTACAATTTTCAGATTAGGGTTCAGGTAATTCATTTTTAAGGTAATAATTTTTGTGTTCCTCTTATATAATGAGTGGGATTAAGGTAAAATGAAGACTGTTCTGAAATTGTGGTGTGCAGGTTACCTTTGCTTTTCTCCAGGAGCTGACAGACCACTCGTATGGCTGCTGCAATGTCAAACAGCAACCCACAATTACTTACGCAGCCTGGAGCTGGGAACCATCACAATAATCAGCATGAAAGTGAACCCTGCAGTGTCTTGAGCCTCAATATATGGCCTAATTCTCCCTCTATGCCAGTTTAAGGTCAATAGGGCTATTGCAATATGAATAAAACCAAAAATAATTTCACTGATTTCAGTGCAGCTGGGCCTTAGATAAGTGACAGTGTTTGGGCTTTCATTCTGTGCTCTTCAATTTGCAGAGAAATGCACGATGCGTTTTCCTGCCTTTGGTTTTTCAAAACTAAAAAGGAATCAGTAGACTGCTAAAGAAAAAAGCTGTGTGAATATTTATATAAGTACTGTAACTTTGGTTCATTTTGATCATAAGACCACTGAGATCTTTCTGTTCCTCAAACTCTGTTCCTGAGGCCTTTCTGTTCCTCGAGCTTTCTGAAGAGGGTCTGCCTAATTCAGTCAAGTATAGATATCATATAGCTGCATATTGCTCTTTGCTATTCAGCATCCATATTTGAATTCCTACCTTTGCATCCAGCTCCCTAGTAACTTGACTTGGCACTCTTGTGGCTTACAAATCAAACCCCACTCTCAGTCTCTTCACATCTGATCCATAAACTGCCACTTGCTCACTCCTGATTTTAGGAGGAGTATCTTGAAACCAGAAAGTGGATGAACTCACTCAAGTCCTGCAAAGGGCAAGAGTGACCAAGTGTTCTCACATAGTCAGGTACAATTAGCCAGTGTCTAACTTGGTGAATAAAGTCATTTAGCTTTCTCTCTGCAAGTGCCCTGTGGCTATCATGCAGTTACCTTACCTTGTCCTGCACTCATGGCTTGCCTCCAGATGCAGCTGGGCATCATGTTTATGATGAGCATTAGCATGCAAAAGTGAGGCTCTCATCTATGGGGTCTGGTTTATTAGGCCAACTTTAGGACACTAACACCAGTTTGTTCCAGACAAGCATTTTCCCTGCTGTACAAGCTCACCTGCTCTTTGCTGAGCTAGGTTCTGTGCCCCCTCCACTTCTAGATGTCAGCTGGAAACATCTGTTCCCCTCTCTGCAAACTGTGCCTAGGTAATCCCATGGCTGAATACTGGAGATGACCTCTTTCTCACTTTAAAGCAGAGATAAAGAGTTATTTAATGTCTTGCTATGCTGTTATGTTAGCAAGTGATATGACTGTAGTCAGAAAGAACACATTAGCACAAGAGGGAGATCCGTGTGAAAATGCAAGCCATGCTGCCTCAAAATGGTGTTTACTGAGCATTGAGGAGATCTAAAAAACATGACAAAGATCTTGAAATACTACTTTCAACAGTTCTAGCCAGTTTCAAAAGGTATCTCTTAAAACAAAGTGTAACTAAGAATTGGTATTTTATTTTTGTGTCTCCTGGCATAGTGAAAGGATGAGCACAAAGGTAAGGCAAGATCCTCAGCCTGGAGATCACCACCCTGCAGATGAATCTCTGTCTGCACGGATTTGCACCAACTGCTTCAGCAGGCAGCAAACAGATAAATCATTTTTAATACCACAAGACACAACCAAAAAAATAGTCCTGATATTTTTTCCTGGCTTATCTTCCTCAGTTTATATAGGAAAAATGCACATATCCATTAAAAATACGGCTTACCTTTTTTCCCCTAAACGTCGATATTGTGCCAGAATCATTTTTAACCAAACTGTGGAATCCGTCACTGTCAATAGACTGTAAGAATGGCTTCATTTTTTTTTACTTTCCAACAACTTACCACTTTGACATGTAAAGAAGAGTCATTTTGTAAAATTCTAAACTTTTACAAAGGTAAGAAATGGCAAACTAATAACAACATTTGTCTTGTGTCAAAAAATATTGACATGGTATTACTACAGCAAAATTGGTTTGTGTTGTGAAGTGTGTCTCACAGATAAATCGGGTCTGGGATTTTTTTAAGCTAACTAAATTGTACTTTAGTACTGATATATAAGAGTATCGAGATACATGATGCTGAATTTATGCTTTTGCCTTTTTTTTTTTTTTTACAGAAGTGGGATAGGAACACTTCAGTTTGAAGGAGCCATTTGCTGCTCTTTATCTGCCTCTGCCTGTTTTACACCACTCTAACGCGACGTGATACGTCAGTAACTGGACAGTGCACGGCTCAGCCTCGTCATGAGCAAGCAGAGGTGAGGTCAGGTATATGCAGATCTATGGAAGGATGCCTTTTCCTTGTCGGGTTATGGAGATGCCATCTCAGCGTTCCAGGATAAGTACATTTATATTTCCACAAAACTAAAATGTGTGAGACACAAGGAGCCCAAAAACCTCTGTGAAATCTTTAAGACAAAAGACATTATCAGACTCTGTGCTGAATGATTCTGCAGCGGTCGTTCAGCTTGGTAAAGGCCTTGCAGAAGGTTGGGGGAGTGCTGCCCCTCTCGGTGTGCTTTTCTGAGAGTTGCTAGGCTGACATCTGGCCGAGCATCTTCTTGCTTCAGGGCATCCTCCCTGCCGTCATAGGAGGTGCTAGGCCACTTTGCCAAACGCATGACTTGAACTAGTTTCTTCATGCCTTGCTCTGCAGAGCACCAGTGCCTTTCCCCCATGAACTTGAGAGGAACAGCAGCAAGCAATTAGCAGTTCTTTGATACCCATCTGCTCTTGGCACAACTGTTTGTCAATGTATAAATAGCAAATGGAGCCATCTTCTGCATCTGGCTCAAGCTCCTCTCCTCCCTGCACAAGTGGCATCTGCAGTTCTGTACAAGGGGTGAATATATTCACAGAGGTGTTGGTTCTTGATGCCGTGTTTTGAAACCAGAAGTTTCACCATGAATGGAAACATGGGGATCCCTTGGAAGGTTTTCTGCTGTGTTTTGTGGTGCTGTAGTGCGCTCCTTACACTCAAAGTGGGGTGAAGAACATGGCTGATGGGCTCCGTTTAATTTTGCTTTGTGTAATTAGTTACCTGCTGGAGCTCCTCACAGCTTTTCCATTTGCTTGTGTAAGGGCTAATCCTCACTAAGAAAGAAAGAAGTCATTCTGTGACCAGTGGAACTCAAGAGGCTTCATTTCCTGCAGCTCCCTCCCATGTGGTTTCTGTAGTGTCTAACAGCTTGGTTGAGTTCACGCTGCAGGTTCTCCCACAGTAAGATACTCAGATTAGTTCCTTTTCATTTCACTTTCAATTTTCACAGAGCAAGTAGAAATTCACTTCAGAGGTAACATCACGTGGAAACTTGGTCCATTTCTTTTAAAAAGTCAGATAAAAACATTGATGTTTTAAAGCAGCCACAAAACTTCATTTTACTTCTTCCCAGTTAGCTGATGCCATAACTGTGTCTGCTGTGCAATGCACCCAGCAGTAGTGCTCGCACATCTGGAGCTGCCCTTGATCCCCACGCTGGGCTTGCTGGAACACTGCAGTGATTGAGCAGTGAAAGAGGCAGAACACTCAGAGTTTCCTTGAACATCAGCAGACATTGAGAGGGAAGACTGCAGCTCTTTCTAGAGCAGCCTCTGTTGTTCAGACAGGACATTATACACTGCTGTGTTTGCTGGGGAGATCCTTGGAATTCTGTCTGGAGGTTTGGAAGCTGCCATACCTGTGACAGGTAAGGCAGGCATCAAGCTCAGGTCTGTTCTGCAGTCTAGGTCTGATGTATTTCCATCTGCCAGTTCCCCTTCCTCCCACAACTCTGTTAAACTACAACAGCTACTCTGAGTGCCTGTTGACTGCTGAATCAATGAACCCTGGGGCTTATAATCTAATCAGGGAAGGGCCTAGGAAATGCCTACTAAATCTGGTTTAGTAAATTCAGTGTGGGCTGCGTATTTAGAATTTGGTTTAGAGTTAGTTGCACTTCTAATCCCCTGTTTAAACCCTCTGCAGCAGACTTGAGAGTATGGTTACAGTTACCTTTGTTTAAGTCCAGAGAAATTTCATGGCTTCCAATTTTCTTGGGATCGAGACTCACTTGATAGACAGAGCAGTGTAGCTCTGTTTGAACTTGTCCTCTAATGCACTTACTGAGCATGTCACTGCCAGTGACGCACTAATGAAGCACTCTTGCAGAAAACAAAGTGAGAAGGCTCCAAGGGCTTCTCAGACTCTAGTGCAGGTTGAGCTGGAGTTACCTGTCTGAAGAGTCAAGTGTTACTGCACAAGTGTTGGCAGATCCCAGGTGACCAAGCTCTGATCTCATACCAACTTTATTCACTTTCAAGCACCCTGGCTTCTGTGGGTTCTCCATTCAAACTGGCACTGCTTAGATGTTCTCATCCACAGAAAAAGTGAGGTGATTTTCAATATATTTCCCTAAAAGGAGTGTAGCTCTTCTATTAAGTTAGTTATTAAGACTTTTCCTTGATAAAAAGTCAAGCACAGCTTCTCACAGTACGTGAGGTCAGTGTCTGGGTTAAGAAACACTTTTGATGTCTCCAGATGTGGTAACAAAAGAAGGAGAACTTGGGAATTTGAAGCTATATCCTTGGCTTCCTATCCTTGCCACCCTTCTTGTAACATTGTGGATGCCTCAGTGGATCTAGGAGACAGGCACACTTCTAGAGATCACAGAATCACCTCCAGAGATGGAGTCCAACCTCCTTGCCAAGGCAGGCTTCATCTTGCCGTCCTTGGATTCAAGACTGCACCCTGAGGCTTCAGATTTAGGATTCTTGGAGCACAGGACTGATGTGTTGCCACTACGGTAGGAAAGGAAGTGATCAACCCCCAAATAACAGAAACAAACAGCAAAAGAACACTTACTGAGTGACAGTGACATTATGTATTTGTCACCAAGAGCTTAGTGCCTTCAATTATTGTGCTCAGGCTCTGCTTCTATAAGGCTAAGCACATGCAGACAGCAGAGCAAAGCCAGGCAGTGCTGGTGGGCACATGCAGACAGCAGAGCAAAGCAAGGCAGTGCTGGTGGGCACATGCAGACAGCAGAGCAAAGCCAGGCAGTGCTGGTGGGCGTTCAGAGCTGTCATTAAGATTTCTCAGGCCTTTCCTCAGCTTCTCTCTGGAGGGTTGTAGGCAGCATGAACTGAATGGCTTTTTGTAACTACTGCCATTTTTCATATGATGACTCCCTTTTAATTTCTCGTTTGGACCAGCAGACCCCAGTGCAGGGTGATTGTGCACATGGTGGGAACCAGCTCCACACAGACAATTCTGTCTGCATAAACTGGAGTGGAAGCAGAGCATTGCTCCAGAGTCAATAAAACTGGCAGAGAAGACCACACAAAAATTGAATTCTTTTAAAGGCAGATAGTGGGGTTTGGAAGGGATTTTTAGTTTACTAAATTTTATTTACTTTTTATGGACTTTCCTCAGGGGTGTTTAGGATTTCCAGCAAACAAACAATAATATTGTGTGCATTTAAAGTCAGAAATCTCTTGTGCTCCGTTGAGAGAATAGATCTGCTTCACTATGTGTACATTTCCAGAGTAAATAAAATCCCTGTGGAGTTTGGTTGTAGAGTAGGTATAAATTTGGGCTGGATGAAAAGCTCTGAAGCTACAAAATGCTCAGAGCCAGGTAGTTTCAAACCAGCTTCAGCCATGACAGCTGGTGATGGAAGCAAGGTGCCACNGGTGGGCACATGCAGACAGCAGAGCAAAGCCAGGCAGTGCTGGTGGGCACATGCGGACAGCAGAACAAAGCAAGGCAGTGCTGGTGGGCACATGCAGACAGCAGAGCAAAGCCAGGCAGTGCTGGTGGGCACATGCGGACAGCAGAGCAAAGCAAGGCAGTGCTGGTGGGCACATGCAGACAGCAGAGCAAAGCCAGGCAGTGCTGGTGGGCGTTCAGAGCTGTCATTAAGATTTCTCAGGCCTTTCCTCAGCTTCTCTCTGGAGGGTTGTAGGCAGCATGAACTGAATGGCTTTTTGTAACTACTGCCATTTTTCATATGATGACTCCCTTTTAATTTCTCGTTTGGACCAGCAGACCCCAGTGCAGGGTGATTGTGCACATGGTGGGAACCAGCTCCACACAGACAATTCTGTCTGCATAAACTGGAGTGGAAGCAGAGCATTGCTCCAGAGTCAATAAAACTGGCAGAGAAGACCACACAAAAATTGAATTCTTTTAAAGGCAGATAGTGGGGTTTGGAAGGGATTTTTAGTTTACTAAATTTTATTTACTTTTTATGGACTTTCCTCAGGGGTGTTTAGGATTTCCAGCAAACAAACAATAATATTGTGTGCATTTAAAGTCAGAAATCTCTTGTGCTCCGTTGAGAGAATAGATCTGCTTCACTATGTGTACATTTCCAGAGTAAATAAAATCCCTGTGGAGTTTGGTTGTAGAGTAGGTATAAATTTGGGCTGGATGAAAAGCTCTGAAGCTACAAAATGCTCAGAGCCAGGTAGTTTCAAACCAGCTTCAGCCATGACAGCTGGTGATGGAAGCAAGGTGCCACCAGCTTGTTGGGAAGCTGCCGCTCTGTCCAGCCCCAGCTCAACCCCTGTCTGCTGCAGGCTTGTGCCAGGCGCTTGTGGTTCGAGCACCTGGAGGCAGTGATGGCACAGATCCTTGACTGAAATCCTGCACTAGAAACTAAACCTGGAGTAATTCAGCCATTGTTAACCTAAATATGCCTTCTGAGGTTTCATTCAGGCTGACTTCAGTGCGGCGGTTTCTCGCTGATTGCAGCTGAACCGCAGGCAAATCAGGCTTATTATGTGCAAGGTGTGTGAATATTTTTATTTTTGGTTTTTCAGTGGGCCTGATTCTAAAGTGGTAGCTATTTCTACCAGAGTAAATTGGGAGCAATCACCTTGTTCTTCCTTGTCATTCACCCTGGAGTTAACCCAGACTCTCATAGCTGGGAGCGAAAGGTGTCTGAGGCCCAGGTAGCATTTAGCAGAGCAGAGCCAGAAACACGAGTGTCCCCAGTGCCTGCAGAAGGTGGCTGCTGACACTTCTTGCTTTCTCTCTCTTCCCCTGTGCCATAAAAATGCAGGAGAGAGCTGCAATGTGCCAGGGGAGAGTGAAGTCTCCTGTGCTTCTCTGCTGTTCACACATTTGCACATCCCATGTCACCCACAGAAGTTCGTACAGGCCTGTAGGTGACATCAAGTTTATGACCAAGTTTAGGTTTGACTACCTGAACCCTCTCATAGATTCATTCTTAGAAAACACTTTGAGGTCATCTAAAGATGTACTCACTGGAACCATGCTACTTTTACAGTTACTGGCATTAAAAGTTTTAATTTCTTACAAAGATTCAGCAGCATTGGTTAAAAATACTTGTGTTTTATTTATGAAATTGCTAGCATAGAGGAAGCCTGGTTACTGCAAACCCGAGAAACACAAGCCTTTAAAAACATTGTTCTCAGATGGAGGTAAGAACAACCTTGATGTGCTTTGCCAAGCTTTGAATTACAAAGCATGGCATCAGTAATGTAAGTTGTTGTAATTTAGTTCTGACATTAAGATCTTGCTTTTGGGCATATAGTTGCAAATGTATCCTATTCACTTTCTCACTTTCTAAATGCCCTTCATGTTTCAGTAAGACAATCCAATCAAAACTAAAGACCAAATGCACTGTAAAACAAATCAAGCATACAAACAATTCTTAAGCGTTCCTCTCACAGGTTAGCCTGCTTGCCCAAGGCTTCCAAACTTCCTAAGCCATGTAATTGTGAGGCACCCACCAGTTTTCAGAGGGAGCATTTATGCTATGCTTTTTCTCTCATGCTCAGGTTGGAATTTGTGGGAAAGAGTCACAGTTAAGGATTTACCACAAATCTACCCAAATTGGTCTAATAATCACTGCTGCTGAACATCCTCGTTCAAAATGTAGGAGCTTTCTGATTTCCTTAAGTTACAATTTCAAATAAATTTTATGACAGCACTTCTGAGGTGACTAATTGTGCTGGGAGATACGAAACCCCCACTGAAAAATCTCCCCTGTGAGGAGAGGAGCTTTAATTTAATGATAGTCATAAAGGCAGTTTTTAGAGCCATAAAATTCTCTACTTCTCTGTCTTTAGCCTTAGGCTGAATCCCCTATTCTGCATTCGCTTTCCATCAAAGCCGTTGCATATTCTGCTCACAAGGACACAAGATGTGTGCTTCTGCCTTTTCCCACCCTTCAGTACAAAGCAGATGATCTGTGAAAATGCTTTGAAATTTAGGGCAGGAGTGTGGTCTTTCTTTATTCTTGCCATTAAGCTGTGCTCCAGAGGCACTGGGCTGCAGCCCCTGTGCAGGCTGGTGGCAGTGTGAATGCAGATCCCTGGCTTGGCCGTAGCTGCCCGAGTTTGCAGAGCATCCCAATCGCTCCATTCTCTTCGTCTTGGCAACCGAAGCAACCACTGGGGGCTTCTGCAATCCCAGCACTGGCGACTCCGTTGCCAGCTAAAGCACGGCAAGGAGCAGTGGCTCAGAGATTTCCAGGACAGGGTCTGCATTCGGGGAGGCTGTGGGCGTGTGCTCGCAAACCTCCTCTAAACCCCTGGAAGAAGCCACCCCGCTAAAAAGCCACCAGCAAACAGGAGAGAGTCAGCTACTGACAGGCAAGTTACCAGGGGACGGGACTGAGGGAAGTGCAGGAATCCTAAACCGAGTCCCCTGGTTTGGGGTTGATGCTGCTAAAGCAGAGGATTAGATTTTCCCTGTGTGATAACCATCCCTGCCCTCCTCTGCTGCAAATAATTAAATGAGTTTCAGTAAGTGTGACATAAGATCAGATCCCAAGAGCTCCTGCCAAAGAGCACTTATGAGGCATGAATTAAATAAAGGTTGAAGTACTTTTAACCAATCATCCCGTTTCTCGCAGAGAGCCAGGAGCTTCTTCATTTAGGAGGCTGACATTTAGTGGGAGCTGCGCTGAGCAGAACAGATCATGCCAGTTAAGGCAGTAATTGGAGAAGTGATGCTGGCATTTGCACTTGACTCCAGCCTCAGCATAAATTCTGCTCCTGCTCCACAACAGTTCGGCTTCCCTGAAACGAAGCATATTTCAGCCTCATTAGCCAATTTAAGATCCAAAATGAAATTAGATTAATTGAACTTAAATCCATCATATCCAGGCTGGGTCCATGAGGATACTTTCAGTGACTGTTCCTGTAAGGTGAACCGTTTGGGCTTTTCCATGGGCCCAGCTACCCACCAAGTTCCAGCTGTAGATACTTAGCTCAGACATACAGAATTCTGCTTTCTTACTGTTACTGCCACCTGTGAGACCTTGCAGTGTGCCTGCATGGGAGGTTCAAGCAATAAATGAATTTCAGTGTGTTAAGATGGTGCATTTATCATTCAGCCACTGGCACGGAATTAAAGCAATAAATGCATTTTTAAAATGATGCCTGCACTGTAGAACAGCCTTAACTTCTAACTATAGCTTTCAGTTATGGGCCCACTCTGTTAAATCTCTTTAAATATGTTAACTTTTCAACAAGATGGCCACCCAAAGTGGACATCTGAGAAATAAAGATTGTAATTAAAACCCTGAGATACCTGTTGTGAGCTCTGCATTGTGGTCCTCCAGGCTCAGCCCCTTGGAATTTGCCAGACAGGTGCAGTTTTTCATTAATTAATTCCTCTTCTCTCAGCATTAGTACAGCCAAATGTAACACTTGAAATAACCTGTTTCTAAGGGGTCACCTCTGTGTGACACCCCTGTATTGGTGTCATCAAAATTAATAGGAAAACTTGCCTTAAGCTTAATTGGTATTTTAATGCCTACATTTTTAAATTACTTGAACATTTTCTTAATTAAACTGGAACATTAAAAATGAAACCGCTCTTTATTTTTTGCTGTTTTCTTGATATTAGAATATTTCAAAGATAATTGCAATCTATATGGAAGAGTGCTTTTGGTAAAAAAAAAAAAAATTAAAGTCTTGTACTCAATCCTACGTGTTAATTAAAAGAGAGAAACAGCTGGGGAAAAAATGCACTGAGCAGTCCAAAGGCCAGCAGTGATTTCACCTGAATGATTGAACACAGCAATTGTTTCCCAGCTGTTTAGGTTGTAATCTCATTGTGGATTTGTATTGCTTTCGCCCACTATATCTTTAATATCTACATGGACAGATGCTGCTGTGGCTCTTCAGACATTTTGAGAAACTCACCTCTTCCATCACCATTGTCACCAGCTAAAGGTCCAGAGCCCTTGAGCCCATGGTTCAAACTCATCCTGCCAAAACAGCAGAATGCAAAGTGTGTCTGGTTTGCTTACTGCACGTTTTAAAGAACACCGAGGGAGTGATGAGGTTTTCCTGCGCCAGTAAAGTCATTCTTGCCCTGTGCTTGTGGTGCTTGTGCAGCTCTAGCCAATGGATAACTTCTGACATCCTTCTTACTCTGTAGATGTATTTTAACACCTACCCTCTTCTTGCACCCTCTTCTCACTCCCCATCCTGCAACTAACCATATTCAGCAACTAAGCCATACACTTGTGTTCACCCAGCAGTGCTACAGCTAAGGGTGGAAGTGTGCTCTTGAGCTTAACCTAAGGCACCAATTCATTAAACATTTTCAAGCCGTGTGCTGACATTTGGTAGAGAAAATGCAGGACAGCGGAAGAGCAGCTCACTCTGCTGTGAGCAGCCTAAGCCACCTCAGCTCCCTGCTCACATGCTGAGCTGTGGCTGCTGGAAATTAGATGATTTTCTATTGGTTGCTTCATTCTGGTCTCGTTTTCTTTCAGGTGCACCTGAGCCAGTCCAGAGTGACTCCACCACAGGCCGTTCCATGTCAGCATAAGCTAGGCCAGAATCAGGTCCTGGTTTCTCTCCAATGTGTTGAAGCAGTTTGGCATTGTGCAGCTCTTCACACGAGAATCCAGTAGCCCACCCCAGGATACAAGGCTGCAGGAGGTTTGTCCAGCATCTCTTCTGAATCTGTTCAACCTTGGTATTCGCTGGGAGACAAATACATTGCTAATGCCATGTAGATCATTCTATTTTCTTCCATCTGAAATTCCTTTTCTTTTCCACTCTAGAGGCTCAGCTTCTAAAGCGTAATAAAGCACCTCTAATTAATTGAACCCCAAAACTCTAAATACCACCTAAGATTGTAAGCAAGTAATATTCTGCAGAGAAATTAGCACTCCTCCATTTTTAACGTGGGGAGAAATGGACTTTCTGTCACCTGCTGAGCTTGGAGCCATCGTCATCTTTTCCAAAGCTGTTTTATGCTCCCTGACGAGCCTTTTCCCAAGAGAAGAGCAAGAGAGGCAGAATTGAAAGAGTCAGAGCAAAGGTGGTAGTTTGCCACTTGGCCGTGTTTTGTCTTTTCAGCAGAGCTGCTCTTTCCCATCTCCCCAAGAAACTGTAGCAGTTAGGTCTGTGTTCTGCAGCCGTCACCCACAGTGGCTGCAGCCATATGCTGACCACAGCCTGAGCCCCATGCCTGCGTCTTGGCTGATAGCACAGCAGTGCCACACGAGTGCTCTGCAGCAGCTTGTCCTCTTCTGCACGCCCTGAAGAGGGGCCGCCGGTCTGTCCCTGGGCAGGGGACAGAAGCTGCAGCCATTCCCTTCTCTTACATTGACAGAAATAGGAGAAGTTCTGCTGCCCTGGTTACTTCGCTGGGGCGGTGGTGTTTGACTGGCTGGTTCCTGCTGCTGGGTTGGGTTTTTCTTTTCTTTATCCAAAATACCTTGGGCAGCTGGAGCACTCAGGAAGTGCTTCTCCTTTCCTCCTGGTTAATTCTGCAGCTGAGGCCGTGGTCTCTGATGTCGCTGCTGTGAACACTGATAAAACTTGAGGAGCTTTAGAGCATGAAAGCTGCTGCAGCCAGTTTCCTGGCTGTTTGTGTGTGTCAACATCCTATCGGCTCAGCTATTACCTTAAACCTTTATTGCAAGTCAGTGCAAAACAAAGGGAAATTTTCTCTGGAATCCTACTTTAAAAGACCCTTCCCAAGATCCCTCTCCACATGCAAATTCACATGTGCTTGCAGGGCTTTACAGCATTCTTGGACTTACTCCTCAAAGCGTTTTCAGTTATTTCAGGTGCATGCAGGAGGGAAGGACACAGCCTCCTAGAGATGCTTGTGACCAAGCGGGCAGGATTTAACCCTTCTCTCTGCTATTTCCTCTTTTGCATTTGTAATAACGTGGCTCTTGAACACACCGGGGAAAGGGAGTGAAGATGAAGGAAGAGCAGAACGCCCAGCTCTTGAAAGCAAAAGCAGTATGAAACTGGGGGTGGGGGACAGAATTAGCATTCTCCTCACGGGCTGGCAGCCTGCTCTAATCACAATGCAGGCATTATCAGCCAGCGTCGAATCTTTGTATTATTTCCAAGTTTCCCCTATTGTCAGTCATTGTGACAAAGTGCAGGACAATCTGACACAATGATGAATCACTCCAGACACTGAGTTTTCACATGGCTGTCAGGTGATCTCAGTAGGCTGTGTCACCTGAAAATGCCACAAGACTAAAACCGTGTTGCACTTCAGAACAAAAAAAGGGAGTTTGTTATAAACTCCACTGATTCAGGACATCAACTCAGGAGTCTGGAGGGCTGCCTCAGATGTCTCTTACCCAGGAAATCTCTGCATTTTTCATCCAGAATAATGAAATCAGAATCAGAGCTCAGGATTTATTAACATGTCAGTATTTCTTTGCATGTCTTGCATGTAAACCAGGCAGATAAGTCATCCGGGGGTTTAAATTCAGTTCCTGCACGGAAGAGTTTGTGCTCTGCACTTTTCCTACAGCACGCTGTTGAAGATGTAGTGCTTATCAAGGCACAGGGCATTTCATCCTAATGCTTTCAGCTGCAGATGTAAAAACTCGTTCCTTGCAGTTTCTTTCTCCTGCGGTTCAAAGTTATCTAGCAGGCTTTTTCTTTTCTCTGTGGGTCAGGTGAGATGTAGCTTTGCTGATAACCGATTGATATATAGCCAAATGCAAATGCACTCGTTGAGGCACACGCCTTGCTTTCATCTGTATTTGCTTGTTGGTGCTATTGTTGAGTCCAGCCCGGCAGAACGTTGCCGTCTCCTACATTATTATTCACAAAGGCAGCTTTCTGAGTTATTTCTGTTCCCGCACAATATTCATGATAGCAATTTGATACCTTAGCAGTTTCAAGGTTATCAAGTGATTGAAAGTCCTGCCGCTTACTTCAAGGTGTAACATACAAACCGTACTGCCATCCATTCTAGTAATATAATAGTTTTTCTTAATGCCTTTCATGAACTCCTGATTTAAAGTGTAAGCTAACTCAGAAAGGGCTTATCGGCCCCGGACTGCTTCAGCGCAGCTGGGCTGCTGAATGCGGCCCCCCGAGCCTGCAGCGCTGCACGTAGCGAAGCAGGCAACGTTTAATCTCTTCCAGAGATACTGATACAGCAGCTCCCGAACGAGGAGGCCTAATGAGAAACAAAGAGGTGGTTATTTATTCGCCGTGCTGAGGGGCCAGCGCTCCTCTCAGAGGAATCTCCCAAGCAGCAAGTGCAGGATATAGGTCCTGGAGGTTCGCTTTAGAGCAAGGAGCAGCCACAGAGCCACTGCAGCCTTCCCTAACGATGAACACTTAATGAGGACGTTGAAGAAAGGCACATCACTGCCCAACCTGTTCTAGAGGCTCCCAACCACCCATGGAGTTTTGGCTGCAGATGTGGTCTGGGTGGTTTCTGACTGGGGGAGGGTGTAGCTCGGTGGGGTCTGCACGGTGGCGCCTGCTCAGGTAGCAGATGTCTGTACCACTAAGGTGCTATGTTCTCACTTTTTATATAGCGAGAAATTGCTTCTCAAAGAGTTTTTATTGTCTTTATGCAAATTAAAAGACAAAATTCCTCTCCTTAAACGATCCTCATTATAACAAGAACCTTAAATAATCATAAATACATACGCAGCCCCATCAAATCTTTTGCTCTTTGGATATCAAGGAATTTCCTTCTGCGCTGCCAATTGTGCATGAAATTAGTTCTTATTTCAGCTACTAGTGTGAAGATACCAGCTTTTATTCAGTGAAGTCCCACTGGATTGCTAAACAAATAGTGCAGAATAGTTGTTTGTGCCAAAGTATTTCAAGGAGAAAAATTTGTGTTCTGTTTCTTATGCAGTGCTGAGGAGTAAGATAGAGCCTGTAGTTATTCCCTAGGAGCCTGCGACAGAAATAGATGGGGTTTATCATTTCTTTGTCAGTTTTCTTCAGAAGGCAAATGCTTGACATGTTTGTGGACTTTTTTTTTTTATTATTTTTTTTCCTAACCAGAAACTGAAATCTCTGAATCATGCCAGGCTCCTTGGGGCTGACTGTTAAGGTACCCAAGTCCTTACACTGCTGGTTGATCTCACATGGTGACTTTGCAGCAGGCACGGCTTGGTGCCGTGTACAGCACTAGATTGCTCATCTTGTTTGTTGATTTCTGTTGACAGAGACAGATGAAGAACTTCATCCTTTGCACTATCTATGTATGCTCCAAGCAAGAGGGAAGGAGCTCCATAGCACAGCACCTTCAGGCAGGATGAAAGGAAGAGCTGCTAAGGGAGGTCACAGCCCCAACCCAATTTGCTCAAGAGTGAAACCAGACCCTGTGGCAGGTAAGACTGTACTGGAACAGGATGTGTTGGAATTTCCTCCTCTGGGCTATATAGTGCAGGACAACAGCTCCTGAGCTGGGCAAAGTGATCCTTGGTGAGGAAGGCAAGATAAATGTAGTAATACCAGACTAGAGCAGCTACCAATCCCTTCCAGGCCCTATGTGAAAAAATGTGTCTCATTGAGTTAGCACTGGAAAGCATCTGCCTGTCACCTCATCAGCCTTAGGCAGGACAAACACACCCACATGGACCTCTGAGGTCAGCCATGGCTGTCAACCCCAGAGATCATTCAGCTGCCCCTCCCTCCCCTTGCCACCCACAAAACTGGGGCAGAACAGACACAGGCTGCTGCCCAGCATCTGCTCCCCCTGCATGTGGGTTCAGCCATCAGCAAACCTATAGTAAACCTGAGGGAAATGGGGGAGCCTGGATCATGTCTGGTCTCATCATATAGCTTTGCTTTTGTCCTTTTAGAATATATTTTATTGAGCAAAAATTAATTGAAAAAGAAAGTGAAGGGAACAGAAATGTGATTCTTGATTTTTTCCTACCTGTGGGATGTGATGCTGTAGGGTAGGAAGCCAAAGCCAGTTCAATATTTCAGTGGGCAAACCTTATTCTAGATAGATATTTCTGATACAAACTTTTTCATACACCTGCCCAGAAGACTGAGTGAGGAGGCAGTGGGTGTGCAGTGTGTTATTAACCTGGTGGCAACAACATTAAGAGCATGGAAGGGTGCTTCATTCTGCTGCCAGTGCTTGCATCTGCTTCACAGGCGTTACCAAGGTGCTCACATTCCTCCTGCGTCTGCTTGCTTTAGCTCACACAGGTAGATTGGAGGGCAACGCACCTTGCCTAAAGACCTGCCTCAAACAAAACACAAAGTGCTTGCTGTGTATTCTGACCCAGTGCACTAGATCAAAGTAAGGACATCAGCTGTGAGAGCTTTGAATGAAATTGGACAAAGCCTGTCATTTGCCCAGCCGTGTTTCTGACTGGCAGAGGAGTTTGAAACTTTCCCTTTATGTGAACGTGTGTGGAACCCCAGGGCATCTGTAGGCTACTCAGGGAGAGCTGTGCCCAGACAAAGTATACAGCAGACGGTGTGCTCTGGGGCCTGAGTCCTGGAACTAAAACACAACCTTTTTAGATATCCTACAGGTTAGCATAATTGCCTGTGTGGTATGGCACCTTCAAGGCTCCTAATGGGGAGCAGTTTGGAGCCCTCTGGGTATGACTCATTGTGACTTTGCCCAGTGGATGCAAACATTAAGTCCTGAAAAATGGCATCATGTAGATTACTGTTGAAAGTGAGATTAAATGGAATTAAGCAAAATTGGTAAACATTGTGGATTACGTAGTTATTAAACCCAGAATATTCCTTGTTTATTGAAAATCAACAAGGGTGGCAGCCCTGAGGGAAGCCTTAGCCCCATGCCCAGGCTGTGCAGGTTGCACACTACACATGTCAGGTGTGGTGTAGAGATACTAGGGACAGCTGCCTCAGCAGCTCAGCTTAGCTACTGTGACCAAGTAGTACTGTGACCAAGGTGTCAGGAGCTCCACATGCCTCCTTTAGAGCCAGGCAGGAGGAGAATTTGTGAAGGCATCATTAGCATTTCCTCTTCCAACATCATGGAGGGGCCTACACTGTGAGTCCCCTGCTAGCACTTGGAGCCAAAAGGAGTCTCCTCCTCAGCACTGCCTGCTGCCTGGCATCTTCTAGAAAGTGTGCTGTGTGGTTTCAGGTGGCTCACACTACACTGGCCATCGTTCCATTCATAAGCCACATTTCTTCTACTCAGAACCTGTTTTCAGATGTTACTAGTCCAAATAATCAGTATGAAAAATCCATTTAAAAAGAAATTATTGGTGTGACACCTATTTACAAATAGGAATAACTTAATTGACCTTATCACTGTAGTTTGGTTGTGTTTGGTGACAATTACATCTAAACGCCTGTCAACATAAAAGAGCAAACAAAAATGAGGACTTTTCAGACAACTCTTAAGTCAACTTAATGAGGACAAATTCCCAATGGAAGAGAGAAGGACCTGGGAGGACTGCACAGTCCCCCGGGCCAGCAGCACAGGACTTTGCAGGCAGAAGCTGTGCAGGAGCTATGTGGCCACCAGCCCTGCTCCCAAGCCCTGCTGCTGCCCCAGCATGCTGTGCTCTCCCAGCGCCCTCCTTGTTCAGCATGGGATTTCTGTAATTGGAAACCAGTCACCTTCAATAGGTGATTCAGAGGACTGGAGGGACCTCCTCTGGGAAGCTGCCCCAAGAGCCTGTTTCCCCTGCAGGCTCTCCCCAGGCTTACACACCATTGCTCTGATCCCCTCCTCTCAAAGCACACCCAGGTAACCAGAGCATCCTGAAATCCTTCACCTTCACAGTCCAGATCCACTGATCTGGATAACCTGGCAGCCTAGGAAGTGTCCTCAGCAGAAATCTAACAGCACTGCCACCCCTCATCTGTCTGCTCGTGAGTTCACATCATCATAAGCAACACTATCTGATCTTCCTAGTCTCCTAAATCCGTGTGATTACTCAGATTTATCTTTCTAAGCAATTCTGCAAGGGAATTATTTGTTGTCTGTGATGAATTCTCCAGGATAGTTTAATACAAAGCCCTGAGTCTCTTTGCCTCTGATAAAAAGAAGTGCTGGGATTGAACAGGCTTCATATTGCTGCTCTTTTTTCTGGTGATGACCTGAGCTGAAGCCCTAACACTGTATAAGTTATCTTTCTTGAGCCCAGCCTCATTTCCTGCCAAGCAACCTTCTCCACATGTATATTGACAAATACATAGATGTATATTAAATATGCTTCCAGAGTAACTCCATGACCCAGGATGAGTCTGACTGGGGGTTAGGCACTGCAAATACCTTGTACCTGTTGGTCCAGCACCCAGCACAGTGTAACAAAGCAATGTCAATCCCTTTGGAACCACACCATGCTTTTGAGACAGGCTTGCTCTGCAGACGTGTGGCAGCCATAGGGCAGTGTGCGTGTAGGAGCCTGCCTGCTTTCTGAGGGAACAGCGCCCATTGCACCTCTGGTTCTTCACATCTAACCTGAAATATGTCTTGCCAGAACTGTGTAAGTTCAGGACTAGTAAGACAATGAGGCAGTGGAGGTCTTGAGCATCTGTTTATGGTTAACAGCATAAGCAGAAGCCGTGGAAAACATTAACAAACAAATAAAAGAATCAAATAAGAGACAGCAAACTGTATGGTGTCCCAAACCTTAGCTCCAGGCAGTGCAGGCAGCTGAATACTCTGTGGGCTGCTGCAGGAGGCTGCATGTGGCAGCCTGTGCTTGTGCTCACCGTGCTGCTCTGACTTGGATGTGTTCCAGACTGTGCTCTCCCTGGCCACTGACCCCAGCAGTGAGAAGTAGTCACAAAAAGTGGTTTTAAAAAAGTTATTCAGGCTTATTGACATATTAGTGGACTGTATTTCTGGGCCGATTTATACACATCTTCATGCTCAGGTTTGTATGCAAATAAGATTTCAAGTCCTGTCCTAAGGACCAAGGCTTTGCTGCAGAGTTGTGCACTGCAAATACAGAGTGCCAATATCTACTCTACAAAGTACCTGCTTTCCAGAGTACTTTAGAGGTGGTAGTGCTGAAGGTAGAAACCAGCAGTGGTCCAGCATGCAGAAATCCAGTGCTTGAACCTTCTCAGCCTCAGGTCCTTTCTTTCTATAGCTACAGGCAGTTGTCCATAACTTTGCTAGGACCACATGCATGCTGAGGACAAAAGCCATTGCGCTGATACTTGAGATCTGGAAATCAATTAATATGTGCAAGCCCACTTGAGATACTCAGCAATGGACCAAGGTTACTTCTCATCAGGAAAAGCTGAAGCTACTGACTCCTGCTCCTGCCTCGGGTGAAATTATGTTACCTTTCTGGTAAGAGTAAGAACACTGACAGCGTTAGCATTAGCCCCACACAGTTCTTTGAAAGCCCTAGCAGTGGTGGTGTGAGGACAACCATGATTAAGGACTTGATGGCTGCAGTTCTTCCCAACTGTGGGAATTTGCTAATGACTCCATGAGGAGTTCCCATCATGGCACTGTGGCTCCCTGCCACCTTGGAAGGGGAGCAGTACCAGGAGGAGTGGGCAATCATTGTGCCTTCCCACGCATGGTGCTTACCCAGGAGAGGTAACAACTGCTTAATGCTCTTGCACATCACAGCAGCTGTATTACGAGATTGTTCTCCCTGCTGCAGCCTGGCAGTTCCAGTGGGAATTCTGTGCTAAGCAGCATTTTATTTCCATGCACCAGAGAGTAATTTAATTTGTTTTCTCTCTTGCTTGTTTTGTGATGCTGCAGCAGAAAGGACAACAACAGATAAAAGGAGAAAGCAAGAAAGCTGTGGCAATGATTTTCCATTTTATTTATGGTGACACTGTGGCAAAATGTAAAAATAGATCTCAGTGCTGACAGTTTTGTTCCTTCTTGATCTCTGGCTGGCACTTCAGATTTCCCACCTACACCATCTGTGAGGAGCTGTGCCTGAGCAGAGAGGTGGGACAAAGGCCCATGACCAGTGAATGGGGGGACTCTCAAGAAAGCAAAGGTACGAGCAGAACAGTGAACAATTTATGGTTTATTATTCTTGGAGGAGACACCTCAGGCTAAATCTTGCTCACTTGAAACTGAAGTCAAAGGGATAAGTCCTGTGACTGATGATAGAGAAGACTGGGAACTAAAGACACAGCAAAATGCTGCCAGAGGAGAATATGAGAAATACCATTATAGCTGAAAGCAGAAATATCTGCCTTCTGTCACAGCCCTCTCCAAACACACCCTGTTTGCATGAGAGGTGAGCAGTGCATCATGTCGTGTGAGACTTTTGGATTCAAAAATACCGTACGTTGAATACAACATTTCAAAATCAATGGCCTGGAAAACCAGCAGGTATTGGTGGTGATAACTTCCTGCTTGGGAAAGATGCCAAAGATCCCAAGAGTAGAGAAGCAGTGATACCATTGGCTTTGCCTTTGACAGCCATTCTTGCACAGAAACACCTCTCACTACTCTGCCTATCCATGCTTCTTATTTTATTGGGAGAAAAATATTACATTTTAAAAGTGTGTAGGCAAATATTGAATGGGAATGGTCAAATGACAAAGGAGACCAGCAATGGTCATGGTTTCTACTCAACCCAGAGGTGGTGTTGACAAAGCACACAGAGAAACAAGACGAGAGTGTCTTCTGGAAGTAAGGCCAGCATGGGCCTGTCAGCCTTCCCTTTGGCTTTGTTTGGCTGTTGCTGCAGCCCACGGGAGGATGCAGCTGCAAGGCTGGCTCCTGCTAGTGCTGCCCCTGCGCCACTGGCACTGCCCCTGCTGAGCTTCCCCTGTCCTCCAGGGACTGCACAGGGGAATGACTTTGATGGATCACAGCTGCACTTGAAAGCGAGCTAGGGAAGATTAGTGCTGTCTCAGGCAGAGAGATTCACTCACCTGCTGACTTTTTTTATTCTGATGAGATAATTTTTCTAATTAACCTTGATAACATTTCCAGACACACAAGCTTAATCCACACCTAGATGGGAACACATCTTTAAATGGACATTTCATTTCTGCCCCTGTTTTCTAGTAGGCAATACAGAGTTTTAGCACCTTGGTTGCCAACTGATTAGTTTGGGAAAGTAAAGCTGAACCTCTTTAACAGAAGTTGATGCAAGAGCCTCTGGCAGAGACTGACACTTCCACAGGCACTGATGTGTTTTGTATGCACTGAGTGAGCAGAGCAGGAGGAACTTACAAGAAACCTTATGGTGTCAGGTGCCAATTCCTGCTTATCCTTCTTGTGATGCTTACCAAGGAAGTCAGTGATGCTGTCATTTCCTGAGCGGGGTCTGAAAGCTAAAGCATGCCAGTACTTGGTCATCTGGCAATGTTCAGTGTCAGACCTTGGCCCTTCACACCACCTCATCACCATGCTGTATTCAGATGATTGTCAGGCCAGAAGCAAGCTGAACCATTCCCCCTGCTCTCACCAGCTTGGTTCAGTTCTGAAAGCACTCAAGTGTCCAGTCACCAGTGTTCCAGACGTTTATCCAAGTGCTCCTGAGTCCCTTGCTCTTGCTTGGCTTTACACCTACAGTGATTTTCTGCTACACATGCTTTGAAGAACAGTTCTCCACTTCCCAAAGTGAGCCATGACACCTGTCAGAAAGAACAAATAACTCTAGTTGTCTTTTGAACCTGCTGCAGGTGAGCTGAGGCAAGTGCTGCTCTGAAAAGTTTTGCCAGGGTGCTTGCTGCAGGTAATGTTTTCCTCTGACAGCTGGGTGATGCTAAAGCTTGCTGAGAATGCCAGAGAAAAAGTAATCTAACACATTCCATAGGCCTTAATATGATAAATAGGAATTTATTCCACTGATCACACTTCTGATTATAGTGACTAAAATGAGCCACAGTGTCAATTCATAAACCTTCATACAAGCAGAGGAACCAAGAAACTGCCCTGTAGCTGCCAACCTGGATTTTCCCCAGAAACTGGACATTTATGTTCAGGGAGAAGGTTTAGCAGAATATTTGGTGCCAACTAAACAGAGTTTAAGGGAGGGCAAACATATATGGGAGCAGTTTTAGAGACACCACAGTTCACTTCTGCCTCTCCAGAGGTTGTGCTTGTATGTCAGCACCAATCTCTGGGGCAGACAGCTTGCTCTGGTTTTGCTGCAGCTGGGCTTATGGGAGGACAATAGTTGTGTGTCTCCTTTCCTGTGGCTGTACAGGTCTCTCACTGTGCCTGCTGCAGATGTGCTCACTGCTGGTGGGCATCACTCTGGTAGGCAGAAGTCATCGTTCTGTAGGATTGTCTCTCCTGACCCACAGAAAGTTTTCTGTGCTGCTCTTCTCAGAGAAATCGATGCCTCCAACAACTAACACCTGCCAATACTCAGAAATTCCTTATTTTGAAACCTAGTTGTGCCCTTGGCCTGGACATGCTGGTGAGGAGATGGGGGAATGGGTTCAAATTGGCGGAGGGGAGATTTGAATGGGATGTTAGGAGGAAGTTCTTCACAGTGAGGGTGGCAAGACACTGGCACAGGTTGCCCAGGGAGGTTGTGGCTGCTCCCTCCCTGGATGTGTTCAAGGCCAGGCTGGATGAGGTCTTCAGTGCCCTGGTCTAGTGGGAGGTGTCCCTGCCTATGGCACAGGGGGTTGGAATTGGATGATCTTTGAGGTCTCTTCCAACCTAAACCATTCTATGATTCTATTCACCCAAGCCCCAAACACATTTTCTCATGATTGTTCTTGACATGCTTTGCAAAACCTTCAGGCTTGATACTCTGTGTTGCTTTGGTTGGTGGAAGTTTTGTTTCCCTTTGCTCTGTCCCGAGGTGTAGTCTTTCTATCTATCAGCCTGGTCATAACTTTTGAAAGACACAGGCAGGAAAGGGGCAGATTATAATAATGCTTACTGTGAACATTGCAAGAAATGCACAATGCCAGTAAGGTCTCATCCTAAGTGAGTTGTTAGACTATTGGCCTACTGGACTCCTGTTGCCTCCATCACTGTAGAACCTGAGCACGTCAGCAGCTTTTCAGGACTACAAGAGGTGGAGTAGCATATTTTCCCCAGTTTCATTGAGGCAGAGAAAGACATTTTGTGCTTCCCAAAGTCATACACACTGACAGAGCGGAAATCTGTAGGTGAGTGTTTCAGATTCTTTAGTTACCTTAATGCTAGCCAGATCCTGCATGAGGCCATGCTGAACAGGTGAGTTCAGCATCCAGCTCACTCCTGACAGGCATCTCTCATCTTTCATCCTAGACAATTGAAGCCATGTGTCAAGTGGAGTACCAAGTGTGATGGCCTGCTTTAAAAAACTTGTCTGGGCTAATCACAGTTGAAGATTTTACTCTGCTAGAGGAACTGGCACAGGCTGCCCAGGGAGGTGGTGGAGTCACCACCCCTGGAGGTGTTCAACAAACCTGTGGCCATGGCATTTAGAGTCGTGGTTTAATGGCCATGGTGGTGTTAGGCTGGCAATTGGAGTCAGGGATCTTAGAGGCCTTTTCCGACCAGAACAGTTCTATGATTCTGTGATTCATTCGTGCACCAGCTAGTACGTTTTGCTTCTGGAAGAAAGTGGTGGACAGTTACTGTGAGGAGCAAGTCTGAGGCAAAGGCAGTGTCAGCGGCACCCATGAAAGCAACTGTTTGTGAAACAGGAAGCAAGAGCTCTGGTGCTGAAAAGATATGTAGTGTTTTAAACACGGAGAGTGAAGTGGGATTTGAGGGCTGGAGGTTGGAATGGTTTTGTTTGTTTGTTTAATTTAAGAAATAAGCTCAGGAATAATGTCTGAGTGTTCTTCAAATATCTCTCTACACATCTCCAGATGTGGTACTTCAAGAGGGCAGTGCTGGGGCAGAGTGAGTAGCAGTAACACAAACACTGCTTTGCACATGGACTGCACCCCTGCTGTAGCCATTTCCAGCAGCTACATAAGGATAGCAGGAAGGACTTAGCCATGGCGATTGAAATAGTTAGAGGAACTCAGAAACCGTAGTTAAAGAACTTAAAAAGAGCATCAGAAGAGATGAAGCTTTTGATAGGATTTAAACTGCCTATGGGATTCAAGAGCTTTAATCAACAGAAGCAGCTTATTCCGTGAGCAACAGCAGAAAAGGCCTTGTCAGTGCACGGCACTGTAGAAAACAATTTCTTTGGTTTAAAAATCTGTTTAGAGAAATCTGAGACTCCTCCCTTTGTCTAGTGACCATCTGGATGGATTTTGCCTTGGAAAGGCTGTCTTGAACTCAAAGCAAACAAACATTTGTTCACATGGTGGGAAAGCTTGAATCAGTGTGCCAGATCTGGGAAAGCTGCTCATGCATATCTGTGTATTTACCTAGAGCAAGGTGATTTTAGTCACTCCAAAAGCAGCTCGAGGTCAAGGAGGTGCTGCCCGGGCCCCAGAGCACGCCGTGGGGTTGCTGGCTAGTTTTGCAGGACTGGCGCTCAGCGAGGTGGCAGTGCCAGATGGTGTCCCCCTCTGCCAGGCTGGGCTGCCAGAGCCAGGCAGGGCATTTGGGGCAGTTGGCTGTGGCACTGACAGACCCAAAGCCTTCAGCCCTATCCAAGGCCTATAAAGCTAGATGGATAGGCTGTAAGCTTCCTGATGGGGAGGAATCATGCAAAGGGGCAGAACTGTTTATTTTCCTTTTCTTTTATGGTCAGCTATTATGCAATTGGGTGACACTGTTTTAGATGGGCCTCAGACAACTCCATCTCTGCGCTCTATAAATTCACTCCAACACTCACTGAAATGAGCTGGCAGTGCAGCTGATGATTGTTGTCCATTTCCAGCTATTTAGCATCCCTGACTGTTCCTTTGCTAACTGAAATACCTGATACCTACAGAAAACTGCTCGCTGCTAACTATTCACAGCAACCAAATCTTTATACTTTTTAACATTCTGGATTGTCAGTGTTTGGCAGACCTCTGAACCTGCCTCACCTGATGCACGAGGCAGGAGGAACATTGTGTGAGCACAGCGTAACTTCTGCTCTCGATCCTTCATCTCAGATGTGGCATTTACAAATGTTCAAGCCATGCCCATCACATTTGTCTGACTGCACATATGTGGTCAAAATTTGGAGCATTTTGGAAGGAGCTGATACCTACTGCACAGGGACACCAATAAATGGCAGCTCAGCTCTTGCTCATTAGGGCATTGTCATTGCTCTGCCAGAAATTGCATTGCCTGACTTACACCAAGAGGCTCAAGACTACTTTGCCAGTGTATGTTTTGACACCACGTTTTCCCAGGTATATCTAAGAGATATACCTGGAGGATTGTAAGTTCAAGATTTAAAAAAAACCTCTCCTTTAAATAAAAACTTGGGAGTTTTTTCATGGTACAGTTACCTTGAACTAATAACTACTCAGTGTTAAAATGAGCAAGAGAAGTTTAAAGAAAGTGTATGTGTTGAAATGCTTCAGATCCCGGCCACATCTTCCTGAACTTCTTCAGCACAAATTGAGGGCACCCCTGCAGCCACACACTACCTTCCCATCAGCACTGATGAGTCTCAGAGATGGATTATTAGGAAAGATCTTTTTCTGGATTTCAGACAAATAACTTTTAAATGCCAAAATCAATTTGGCATGAAATTGTTGATAGACTCTCCAGAATACTGATAGCATCAAAGGCAGTGGCCAGGGCTGTCAAACTTGCCTGGCCAAAGCTAAGCACATGAATTAGTTGTTAGGCAACCAAATGAAAGTCTTCTGCTTCCAGGTGTGTTGTGTGTCTGTTGGTGCAGCTGAAGGCATTTCAGCAGGTGATACATGGGGGTACTGGGGGTGCTAAGGAGGAGGGGAAGAGTTTATTTAATGGTTTTGCTTCCTAGCTGGAATCTTCATCTACAAGGCTCAGATACTCTGGGTAATCACCCCAGGTAGTTGCTAATCCCAGTTTTATACACTTGGGATTTTGTTAACAAATCCTCAGAACCAGGCATCTTTCTTTTCACCTATTGAAAACTCCAGTGCAGCCCAGACAGCAGGCAGGTGAAGATCACTAACATCTTCTCCAAGCTCCACTTTCTACTCTTCTCCTGACCTTGCCTGAAACTTCTCTCAGCCTTTATTTCCTTGTCCATAAGACAGTGATGACAATGGTTGTTTTCCATGTGAAGACCTCTCATACTTCACATCTTTACCTGGAGGACAAATTTACTGTAGAATCCTTGCTCTGCCTGGCTGGTTGTATTTGTAGCATTTAAGTGTATGACGTAGAATTTGGACCAAGTCTTTAGTAAATGAAAATACATATGTGCCCTGGGTGACATAAATTTGCTTCTGTGAATTTGAAAGAATCACCTTTGATGGTGGTATTGACTCAGTTCAGCTGAGGTCCAAGCTTCTGCCTTTTAGTAGCAACATTTCCTAGTATGATTGGAAAAAGTAGAGTACAGAAGATCTGCAGCCAAGCAACAACTCAAGGGAACTAAAACTGCTGCAGCTGATTAACAGAAATGAAAGCTGCTCAGAAACAAATCTGAGTATGAATTTAGAGCACAAGAATTAATTGAGAAGGGGATTCTCTTTGTACTTCTTTTAGTAGGTCACACAGTTTATCCACCAAGATGCCTTTGAAGCTGCCAGCAAAAGAGGCATCACTGCAAAGATGAAATGAGCCAGTGAGTGAAGACATCTGTTTGTCCTAAGTCCCAGTATTCTGACTGAATTAGCTGCATGGTGAATAACAGAAGCCTAAGCTAAAGATGCTCCATTAGCCTGTCCAAAGAGATGCTGGGCAAAAGGTAGATGTGGTGAGGGATGAGTTGGTGGTAATGTGTGGCCTTAGTGCAAGAGCAGGAATGGAATTTCTGCTTCATTCACACAGCTCTATGGTATTTCTGCTTTCACTGGAAAATCCTCAAAGGGCTGAGCACAAACCCATGGGGGCTGCTCCCCTCCTGATGGTCCTCATTTAACAGCAGTGTTGGGCACCGTGTCCTGGTAACTGATCAGACAGCTTCTCACAAAGCCAGGATTTCAGGAGGAGTTTTTATGTTGATTTTAAGGGACTGTGGCTCACAAGAAAAGGAAAAAAAAAAGTACCTAAAGGTGCAGGAGTCAGTCAGTAGTGTATAGAAAATGGACTGCAGCTTCTGCTGAAGGCAACAGGAGGAAGGGTTTTCACTAGTGACATATGGAAAGGTATCCGAGGGGGAAAAAGTGCATATGGAGGAAAGCAAGTGAGGTATTTGTTTGTTCTAGCCCTTGGCTGCTGAAAGATACTGACAGGAGAAAAATTCATTTTAAAAAGCTGTCTCTGTTTTTAATGCAGAAAGACAATGTGGACTATTTGTCCCAAAGAGTGCAGGAGTAAGAGGTATTAAGATATCTTCTCCATCAGAGAGGGATCGTGGCAGACTCTGCCGTCCTGCCTCCGGCATTCGATGCTATACCTAAAGAATCACTCGTCCTTGGCTGAGGATCACTTAGGTATAAGAAAGGGAGGAGCTGATGCTGTAGTCACAGA
The DNA here is from genome assembly GCA_013396835.1 of Psilopogon haemacephalus. NCBI lineage: Eukaryota > Metazoa > Chordata > Aves > Piciformes > Megalaimidae > Psilopogon > Psilopogon haemacephalus. The sequence continues at coordinate 73,599 of VWZI01020810.1, read as the reverse complement.
ATATGGCACATTTTAGGAAGCAAACTGTGAAAACTATTCTTGCTTTGCCCACATTTTCCGATACCTATAGCTCCAAAACCAATAAAAGGCCTTTTGTCATGATGCTGTGTTATGTTGTATTTATTGGCTTTTTCCAGCCTAAAGTGCTTTGTGTGTGTGAGAGATTAAAAAGCTGCAAGTCTCAGACCATCTGGCCAGCCAAATGGATTTAGTGTACAGGATCACTGCCAGATGTATGCCAGTTGTAAGTTTAATTTTTGAACACATAAAGTGCCTGGGGCTCTGTGCCTGTTCTTTAGAAGAAATCATCTTCCAGTGTTCCAAAAGGGTGCAGGTACAGTTTGAAGCTAGGAGTATGCTCTTCTGCACGTCGTTTAAGGGCACAGTCTTTGTTTCTCCTAAAGAAAAATGATGGCAAGAGAGTTTTGCATATACTTTCCACGTTACATATGCTGCCTACAACTGTATGACCTTAGGGAACAGTAGGAAACAGCGATAAGCTTTCTTAGGGAGCTTTGTTGAAACCAAGTAAAAGAGAGTACTTTAGATTAACCTGCACTTGAGTTTATTTGCAATCAACTCGGAGAATAAGTATGTTTACAGGTATATAATATCTTAAAACTGATAGTTAATTGATCTGATTTATTTCAAATGAGGAACTAATAGGTCATGAGAGATATTTTTAGCTGTACAGACTGTGAGAAGGATGGAGCACATTTAACATTTTGTTTTGCAAGTGTTGTCATGTAGCAAGGTCTACAGCTTCTCTGAGGTGGATATTGTGAATAGGAGGGAAGGTGTGAGCACAGACAGCTCTGGCCTTTCAAAGAGGACTCTGTGTGAAACACTCCAGCTGAAATCCAGAGGAGAGTGGGATTTGCATGATGGGAAACAGTGATTTGCAGGTCTGGCTCTCCTGCCTAACACACTGCTGCTCACAGTGGGCAGCTGGATTACTTTCTCCTGAACAGACCCTGAAGACCCAGTGAATAGGAGGTGAATGCCTGGACAGGAAAGGAAGACTTGTTTGGCAGGGCAGAGTTGTTCTGTCTCATGGAACAGCAAGGGAGAGGCTGGTGAAAGCCAGACATCCACACCAGCCAAGGGCTTCTACAGTGGGTGTTGTTGTCCTCCAGAGACACGATGTGTGGGGCATCCCAGCCCACTGCACTGTGTTTGGATTTGGCAGTGTCCATCCCAGTCAAGCTAAAGTAGGTGTAGGCAAAAGCACCTGTGGTAAGGGAGGGCTGTGAAATGTTGCTAGATGCTGCCAAGATGCAGAGCCTCTGGTAGGAACACTGAAACCAGTCTCAGTCTTTCAGACCAAGCTGCACCAGCTTTGAAATCAGCAGGTCTGGTTGCATTCTTGCACCTGGAGATAGAAAACAAGGTTTGGTCAGCAGCTCAGATGATTACCCACTGAGAAGGGGCTTCTGGAGAAGGTTCCAATGAACAGCCATAAAAGAAAATCTGGCACTGTCTTTTTTTTTTTCTTGAAAGCTGATTTTTTTTTCCTCCTGTAAACTCATCCAGAGGATGGGAATCAGAGAAACAAAATAAATAGTAGATTTCATAAATAAAGGAACAGCAAATTGAGCAAAAGGAGGATTATGAAGACTAAATCTTTTGTTCAAAGAGTGATTAAAAAGCATTAAGTTGGATGAAGTCAATCTAGAGCTTAACTGCACGAACCTCCTGCCCTGTTTTTCTTCTGTTTGCTTTTACAGTATTAAGAAATTAAAGGAGTAGGAGAGACCTCTCGAGGCCTGTTGAGGCTGGGGCTTTTCAAAAATGATAGTTGAGCAAAATCAGTTGGGCATAAGCTCTGTGCCTGGTTTCCAGGCAGTGTAAATTGCCCTGTCCAGCTGTGTCAGAGAGCAGCAAGAATAAGCTGAGTGAGTGCTCTTTTCCTGCAGAGGACTCGAGCTGTTCACACCCAAATGTGTGTGCCTTGGGTATTCTTCCAGGCAAAGAAATTCCCTCCCAGTGCCTTAAGCAGAACTGTTTCCCTGCCCCACAGCAAAGGCAGCTGCAGTTCACTGCTGAAATAGGGAAGTGGCAGGGGAATTGCTCTCTTACCTCCGTCTCTGGAACACTTTTTTTTTTTAATGTGGTTTTAGATGAAATCTGCGTAAGATGAGGGTGTTCAGCTCTGGGGTGATGTTCACCTTAAAGACAACTGTGTTTAGAGCAAGCAGCACGGGTCCCTTGCAGGAAGGAGCAGTGATGTGATGCAGGAGTTATCAGTGTGTGCTGTATCACAGCCATGGGCATACATCAAAGAGAAACTAAACCAAACAGCTACTCAGGTATTGGAACTCTGCACGTGGGAAGCTCACAGCCTTTTCTCCACCTTATGTAGGAAGATCAAGGGTGGGAGACCGAGTGCAGCTGTAAACATGAATGAAGCTGGCATTCACTTTCTTTATCCACAGCGTTTCTGCATTTAGTGACTTAATTGTCTTCTTCCCTTTAGACTGTGGGCTTAAATAAATCACCACTTGGATTTAAAACTAATTGTTAATGTCAGAATCATCTCTCTCCAGCAATTTCTCATGAGGGGCTCTTTGCTCTATACATTTTTGTATCCTCCCAGTTTGGCCCGATGCCATTTTCTTTATCTGAAATATATTTATTTGTAGTCTTTGATGTCCTTAGGAACGTGATCGTTTCAGTCTGTTTCTGGAGAGCACTGCCCTTGGACAGCAGCTGTGCCCCATAGCTCTACCGTGTGGAGAGAGGGCCTGTAAAAAAGCACTGCAAAGCTCTCCCAGTGCAGCAACGTTAAACTGAGTTGTACTGAGCCTAAAATGTGTCCTGAAGCCTTTTGCTCTCCTTAGATTTTATTTCCCCCCTTGATTCACACTTCTCTTTCCGAGGAAAATCAGGAGTCATTGCCTGCCCTCCCCCTACCCCGCCCACTACCCCAAGGTACTTCAATAGAGCTTGGAGGAAAACTACTTTCCTTCCAACAGTTGTTTTTTGACATTTCAACATCTTTCTCATACTGTGATTGAGTAGAATGCAGGGATTTTGGTAAAGGGGAAGTTTCCTTCTTCCCTGTAAAGAGCTAGGAACCAACCTAATGGCTACCTCCTCAGCCCAGTCCTTGCCAGAGAGGGAACTTAGTTCTTGCTCACTGCAGGGTGTGGGGTGCTTCATCATCCTCATCCCCCTTGTGCTTTCCCTCCAGGCATTCCCATCTCTGCCCACAAGTCACTCTTACTCCCACGGAAAGTGCCTTTGTCAGCCACTTAGCCAAAAGCTCCAAGAAAGTTCCACAGCTGAGCCAGAGCCTGAGTTGAAGATGGTTAGCTCCAACCATAATGGAGACACATAGTTAGATAATCTTTGTCCTTCCTTCTTTCAAGTACAGTGGCTGATCACAGAAACAGAATGTCCTCTCACAATTGCTTTTCCAAGGGGTGATGTTGCATGAATCATGAAAACTAGAGATGGAAAATGTCGAGCAGGTCTCCTGGTCCAGCCATCTGCCAGAAGATAGTTCCCTGCAGAATTTTCACCAGTGTCCTGCTGTAGAAAAGTAGCAGAGAGAAGCCTCATCTGCAAAACAGCTCCATGGCTGTGTATAGTCCTGCAGAGCTCTCCTATGAGGAGAGACTGAAAGAGTTGGGGTTGTGCAGGCTGGAGAAGAGGAGGCTCCCAGGGGACCTTCTTGTGGCCTTCCAGGATCTGAAGGGTGCCTACAGAAAAGCTGGGGAGGGACTTTTTAGGCAATCAGGCAGTGACAGGACTAGGGGGAATGGTGCAAAGCTGGAGGTGGGGAGATTCAGATTGGACATGAGGAGGAAGTTGTTGAGCATGAGAGTGGTGAGAGCCTGGAATGGGTTGCCCCTGCAGGGAGGTGTTTGGGGCCAGATCCCTGGAGGTGTTTGGGGTCAGGGTGGCAGAGGCTGTGGGCAGCCTGCTCTAGGGTAGGGTGTCCCTGGGCATGGCAGTGGGGTTGGGACTGCCTGATCCTTGTGGTCCCTTCCAACCCGGACTGATTCTATGATTCTATGAACTCATTATCTTTAGTTACCCCCTGCTACAGAATAAGGACCCCTGTCCACAGTGTTGCAGTTGAGTTTGCCCACATACATGTCCCCAAAGCCACGAGTGTGAAAGCTGCTGTGCACTTGCAGCTCCTAACTAAATCAGAAACATGAGTACACATCCTGCCCCTCCATCACACATTGATAACCAACTGGCAACCACTTGATTCCTCCCCTGTGAATAACAGGCAGCACAGCAAAATGTTCTTGTGCTTTTGAAGCAGAGAAGGAGCATTTCATTACCAGATCCTCTTTCCTCCTTGCCAGAAGCTACCAAACAATAAAATGGAAAGGAGAGATATACTTGTGGCATCTGTCAGTGCAAGCAGCCTTTGGTTCAACCTGGGCTGTTATCAATATTATATTAGAAGCATTAGGAAGAGCAGATTGGATTGCAGCAGGTCCAGAGTGAGGCAGCCTGAAGGCTGGGAAAATTAAATGGTTCAGCATAGGTAGCTCCTGCTCTGCATTGTGCAAGGAATGAAGAAGGAAATCTTTCTGCCTTGGGTCAACTCATGAGCCACTTCCAGCCCCCTGCTAGAGATGGACCAGGCCTGTGTGGGCTGTGCTGCCTGCAAAGTCCATTTTGTCACTCTGGGCAATCTCCTGTGCGTGACTGGGGGGTGGACTTTGGGCCAGAGCTGGCACTGCAGGTCCAGATCACACAGGCTTCGTGGGTAAACAGGGGCAGGTCAGTGAGGGACATTCAGGAACTGAAAGATGAGAAGATAGCTGCTAACTCCTCTTGATTCCACACAGCCACAGCTCCTGCAGCTGCCATTTTCGTTTTCAGCTTTAGTCTGGTCCAAGTCTGTATCTTGATCGCCCACCTGCAGTATGGACAGAAAATGATTTCTCTAGGCTGAACTCTTGTGAGAAGCTAAGAAAATTCTGAGAGAAGCCCAATATGTGCCTCAGCCAATGCTGGAATTCTGACATCTGGGGGGAGGCAGAGAAGGATGGGGCATATGTGCATCTGTCTCGTCTTCCTTCCTGTTACTGCAATTTTAGTGCAATTTTAGATGTCACTTGTAAGAAAAAATTCTTCAGCAGAAAAAAAAAAAAAAAGGTTCATGGTGTTTAAAAAAAACAAAAACTTTAACAATTTTCCTTCAGCAACAAAACAGTTAAAAGCCATTGAAGTGGTGGATGTGGACTTCTCCACACCACCAAATAAACCTTCTGCCTTGGTGTACACAGGGAATCAGGAAAGAGATGCCAGAAAATGGCCCAGACTATATTTCCCTAGAGACACAGAGAGATACTGAGGGAAATCACTATCATTCTGTAACATGGGATTAAGAAATCAGGTTTGGGGTTTTTTGTTTTGGTTTTTTGTTGGTTTTTTTTTTTTCTCACGTTAAGAATGCAGCAGACTGGACAGGAACTACCTAGAAAGCTGATGGCAGTTAGAGAAGGTAAAAATAATTCCAGCCAGTTCTTAGGCTTACATCCTTTGCTTTACAACATTTTTTTATCACAGCAGAAATATTCATACAAATGAGAATAGCCTTCCTCTTCTCGGGCAGAAGGCTGTTGTGTAACGGAGTATGTAATGAATTGCTCTATTTCTGCTCTCTGGAAGGACTTTCCTCCTGGTTCAAGTTGGGGATAGGTGTGAAGTCAAGAGCACTCGGCACAAAAAGGCACTTGACGTTTGCTGTTTAAGCAAGCAGTCGCACAGCCTCTTCGAGCCGCTTCCAAAGGTGCCGTGAGTGGCTGCACTACCACTCGCTTCCACCTGAGGGCGAAGAGGAGCACACTGTCCCCCGCGGGACCGGAGCCCCTGGCCGCGGATCCTACCTGCGCTGCTGCGCTCCCCCGCTCCTGCTGCACAGCCTGCCCAGCAGCTGCACCGAGCTTCAGCTCCACCTGCAGGGCTTGACACAGAATGTTAGGGGCTGAAGGGACCTCCAGAGATCAGCGAGTCCAACCCTCTGCCAAAGCAGGATCACTTAGGGTAGTCTACAGAGGAAGGCATCCAGGTGGGTTTTGAAAGTCTCCAGAGAAGGAGACTCCACAGCCTCTCTGGGCAGCCTGCTCCAGGGCTCTGCCACTCTCACTGGAAAGAAGTTTCTCCTCATGTTGAGGTGGAATCTTCTGTGTTCCAGTTTGTATCCATTGTTCCTTGTCTTACTGCTGTGCTCCACTGAAAAGAGAATGGCCCCATCCTCTTGACACTCACCCCTCAGATATTTATAGATATTGATCAGATCCCCTCTCAGTCTTCTCAAGAAAGCCTCTGCAGGACAGGATGAGGCCACCACACACCCTCTGCTGAAGTTATTAGTGCCCATTCAAGATTGGAAATGGTTTTCCATTGCCACCTCTGATACTCCTCAACTGTCAGTTTGCTGGTTTGCAAAAGCTGTCTGTGGCTTTCTTTAATCATGACCCACCCTGGCGACAGCAGGGGTAGATGCAGGGGTAGATGTGCCTTGCATGGCTGTAAAGAGCAGAGTGATGCTCCTCTCCTCCCAAGTGATACAAATGTATGGGGTGAGATGCTCCTGCCCTGCCCACTGCTGTACCTCATAGAGCTATTTGCCACCAAGCTGTGCTGTGAGCAACCTGCCCAGTACTTGAGTGCCATCATGCTGGGATGGTGTCCAGTGTCTGGCCACACAGCCTCTTGCTGTGCTGTGCCTTTGCTACAGACAACTGCTGTTTGAGGCTGTATTTATGTCCCCTGTGCAGCACAGGGTGCATACAGTCATTTCCCATCTTTGACTTCTTCTTTCACACTCCACACTGCAATTTGTGCTTTGGCTTTCTTCCTAATGACTGTATTATTAGCTCTATTTTCATCTGCTCTCAGCTGTGCATTCTGCATAGAGTTATTTTGGCTGCTTTACCTATGGCAAATTGAGTAGCTGAACCAAGTCCACAAAAGCTAAGAGAGGAGGCACAGTGAGCAGGGATCTCTGACCAGCATCATTTTCACCCTCGCATGTGCTGCTGCTCCCTGCCCACGCTGCCATCCTGGCTGCCATCCTGCTGCACTTCCCAAAGTACAGTGGCACAGCAAGGGGCAGTGACCATATGGCCCAAGGCAGCTGGGCCCTAGGAGCCTGCATTTGCAGCACCTAAAATGCAGAAGGTGTTTAATATGTTATGTGTCACTCTATGGACTGTTCCAGCCTTAATTACGAAATCTGGAATGGTGCACAGAAGCTGTCCTCCTGAATGTGCTCCCTGCAGGAACAGAAGGCTTTGTCCTCCGTTCAGAGTGTTTCTGCCGTTTGCAGGAGCCAGCTGATGCTCCTCAGTGTTCCAGGTGGCTGTGCCTACCGTTGTCATCTAGCTCTTATCCCCTCAGGACCCCATCTCTGCTCTTGGTGCTGCTGATGGAAACGACTTGCACAGGGGTGGGAGAGGCTTGCAGGGCTTTCCATGGGTTTATGGAGGGGAAGAGATCTGACTCCAGTTTCCTCTTGGTATCCTGACAGCTTCCTTCCACAGAGGTCTGTTACTTAGATATGACAGGGATGGAATCATCCTGAGTTAATTTCTCACAGAGCTTTTTGTGCTTTTGGAAAGGCTTCATTTACTTATACATATTCCCAAAATATGTCTTCAGAGAGCCCTGACTGTGACCAACATTGGGTATGAGCCCTGCAGTCTGTGACTGCATGGGAGCTCCTTGGCTTCCCAACAACTGCCCATCAGCAGCTAAAGTGGCAACTTCCATCTGCACTGTGCAAAAATTCTTCAGATTGTTTGTGGAGAGGGAATGAACTGAGAAGGAAAGGAGCACTCACCTCTTGCTTTCCTGGGAGCCAAGCTTACTCAAAGGTCCCATTTCCTTCTGATTCACTGGAAATCCTTGAGGGAACAAGAGGAGGAAGGATATTAGGAAATTCCCTAAGAGCATACAAAGCAGCAGGACCTCATTGCCTAGGGAAAAGCAGAAACAAGTGATCTCCATCCACCTTTGCTGGTGAATAAAGCTGAAAGGTAAAATCTTTGATAAAGCTACCTGTCTCCCAGGTTTGGAAGAGGAAGGGGCACAGGTTACATGTATGTGTTGTTACAGGAAAGTCTTAGCTAGAAAAGTTGTCTAACAGTTCTAGCTCCCAGATGATCCATGGTGCCACAGCAACTCAGGATCTCTGATGGCCTCTGTGGAAGCTGCGTAGGGTTTTTAGTGTTTGATGACACGAAATCAATTGGAAGTGGTTGCTGGTTTCCACAATCAATTTCAGAAGATATCTGAGAGAGCAGGAGAAAGTGGGAGAGTTTCCATTAACCCTGGAAATCTCATCAACAACAGGAAAATGGTTATGAGCATCCCCACACTCCAATAAATGTATTAATAACCTTGTTCTCACTCATTTCTCATGTCTCTGTAAGAGGATGCAGTTTGTCACTGCTAAGGTCACATCTCAGTGTCTGCTTCATCTTCATCCTTTATTTGCACGGACACAGAAAGGTCCATGTGTTTGTGTGCACCTTAGCAGGGCAAGCTCTGAACCATAGCTCACAGTTACTGCCCCTTGAGCTGCCCCTGGGCTGGGGTTATCCGAGGTGCAGGAATCTCTGGGGATTAATCTCCCTGCCTGCAGGCTCTGTCCCATAGCCAAAATACAGGGTAAGAAGCTGGGAGCGAAGGGGCTCCCCAGGGGCTCCTTACCTGGCTGGACACAGGACCCGCTGCTGCCAGATTCACCAGGTGCTGGTGTCTGCTGGTCATGATGCTGCATGGCAGGCAGTGTCCTTTTTCTGCCCTTGTTTCACTCAGGCTGGGCGAGTGTGATGCCTTCTGCTAGCTGGAATCTGCAGTGGGGAGGTGGAAATTCCTTCTTTTAAAGATCCCAGAAGAAAGCAAAGTTGTGCAGTCCCTGCTGCAGCTCAGTACACATGGAGAGACTGTGTTCAGATTAGGCAGGTTCACCCCAGGACTCCAGCTAAGCGCAGTGAAGGCAGGGGCTTGATGCACAATGTCATCAGCGAGTCTGCAGCCCTCAGAAGGGTGCTTCATTCAATATGCTTTCTAATGGCTATTGTCTTCTGCCTGCCTGCTCCCCCGGTGGGTTTCCCTTTTGTAATTACTGGAATGGGCATTTCCAGGTGCACTGCATATATTAGCTGGCACTTTAATTCTAGCAATGAGTGAGAGGCTTTTAGTGTTTATTTCCTCATTGCCCTAATACTTCCTTTATTAAAGGTCCTGATTCTTCTAAAAGAGAAACAAATGGACATTTATTGCTCATCTCTACCTTGTTTTCTTCCCCTACCTTATGATGCCCTTGAAAACAGAAGAGTTAAATTACTTACAGGCCAGGTTTAGACCAGAGAAAAGTAAAGCTAAAAGGAGATGCTTGGTCAGCTTGCAGATTCATAGAGTCATAGAATGGTTTGGGTTGGAAGAGACCTTGAAGATCATCTAGTTATAACACCCCCACCATGGGCAGGAACACCTCCACTAGCATCATCCAACCTGCCTTTGAACACTTCCAGGGAGAGGGAATCCACAACCTCCCTGGGCAACCTGTCCCAGTGTCTCACCAGCCTCAATGTTGAGAATTTCTTTCTGCTATGACAATGCCTGTCCTCAGCCCTCAGCAGGTAACAAGCAAGGAACTACAGAACCTCAAGTCCCTGGCTGTCAGGAGCTCAGGCCTATGTCAAGCTCTGTTAAGGGTACCTGCAGTGCCTGTCTCCTACACCCCATCACTTATCCTGCTCCTTGCCCCACAGCACACACCCTGGCAACTTGCAGGGCAAGAGGCCGAGACTTGCCCCCAGGCTGCTGATTAACAGCCTGGCAGGATTTCAGCATCAACTGACAACCTCCATCCTGCTGCTGAGCAGCATTTATTACACATGCACTAGATCCCTTTGACCACATGCCAGTCTAAGTTTCAGATCAGCTGTTTATTAGCAAACAAACACTCCATCCTCTGTGAGACAGTGCTGCAGCCCCTGCACGCCTGCACGGAGCTGTGGCAAAGCACTGGGCTCACCGAGCAGCCCTGCAAATCTCAGCCTTGCTCTCTGCTATTAGCAATGTCTTACATCCTCTTTTCCAGGGCTCTGTGTCTTCAAAGTGCCCACTGGCATACAAATTTTTAAAAATACAAACCAGCGTCACCTCACTGTTTGAAAGAGCATTTAATTAAAATAGATTAATTGCTTGTACGGGGCAAGTTACACGAAAGCTAAGTGGGAGGCACATGACTACATGGCACTGAGTGACTGCTCCAGGGACCATCCTGTTTGACACAACATAACACTGAGCTCCTTTCACGTGCACGGGTTAGCTGGGGCCTGTGAGGAGAACATATTTTGAGATGAGCAAAATGGTTATGGGCACTGAAGAGCTTTTAACAAAATGTGTGTTTCAGGGAAGGAACTTCTAAGTTAGCCTGAAGTATGCTAAGGACAGAAATCGAAGCTTCACTCTCGTTCTAGCTGACCTTTGGAAAATTATCACTTTTGCAGTGTCAGGTGCGGGTTGTAAGGTTGGCTTTGATTGTTATTTTACCAGATATAGATTAACAAAGGGCTACAGTGAGTGTAAAAATAAAATGGGAAGCATTTGGCAGCCTTTCTTCTGATGAATTGCAGCCATGTCATCGTGCTATTACAGCTCCCAATTAGGTTCACCTTTCCAGAAGGTGGTACACAAAGTTCCTGTGTCCAAAAACAGTTCCTCTTTTGCCCTGAGCAGAGTAGTGCTGTGCTCAGCCCTGCCCCAGAAATGAGAAGCCCAGAGAGGGTGCCCAGAGGGGTTATGGAGTCTCCTCTGGAGAGATGCCAAAGTTACCTGCACATCATGATCCTGGGCAGCCTGCTCTGGGTGACCCTGCTTTAGCAGGAGCTTTGGACTGGATGATCCCCAACATTCTGTGATTCTGTGTGAAACGTTTCTGGTAGCATATCTAAGTCTGGAACTACCTGCTTCTAATAAAGTACCCTAAAGTCAGGCTGTTGGGTGCAGTAGCTGTTGGTGGGACCAGTGCAGTGCTCCCTGAGCAGCACTGGATTTCATGCAAACAGCCCATTTCTGTGGGAGGATTTGGCTCACAGACCTCTGAAACACACACAGAGCACGAGGGAGATGAACTCAGAGCTGAGGCTGCACTGCCCCCCTCCAGTTTGGCTCCCCTGCCCTCTCTGGAGTGAAGTGCCACTCACCCTGTTCTGCCTGACCTAGCCAGCTCCAGCAGAAAGCTCTGTACATTCCCTATGCATGAGCACCAGGACAAATAACTGGGTTCTAAAAATGCTGGAACTGAGCTCCCCTGCTGGCATTCCCCAGAGTGGGTACAGGCATCTCTGCTTGCTGCCCTCATGCTCCTAGCATGGCTCTGGGCTGCTCCCAGGGTTGGGGCTGCTGAGTGCTGTCACAAGGCATGTCCCTGATTCATAAACAGAATCAGTGTCGCCTGTGCATTAGGCCAGACCTGTCCCTCTACCTCTATTTAGGTCAGAGGGAGCCTTGGGATTGCAGAATTGTGCTTGGGAAAAAACCAGAGGAAGAGACTTTCCTGTTTTAAGGTTGTTTTGATTGCTTTTGTGCTTTCCATAACAGGAGAGGCAACACTCCTCTGGGAGTGCCACGTCACCCACTCAGGCTTCTCCTGGGAAGACCTGGAGACCTCCAGGAGGACCTGGGGAAGTAGGGCACAGCACTGGTTGTACTTGTCTTGAGTCCTTCTCCAGCTGGTTTCTCACCTCCTCATCGTGTCCACTTTTTCTTTGCTGATAGTGAGCGGAGCACAGCCCTTCCACACGCTGCTGCTGCCAGCATGGTCACACCTACAGGAGACACTGAGCTGTAACAAAGGCCAAACTGCCTTCCAAATGCAAGTGTGGCTGTCCAGAGGCCAAGTTTGTAACTTCTGGGCTCCTAAACATAGAGTCTGCATCTTTTTTTTTGGTGAACACAGCCCACCCTTGGGGCGCATGGGTACAACCGCAGCTTTGAGGCAAGTCGTAGCCAACACTGTGATGTGCAGAGCAACAATTAGCAAGGCTGGAAGAGCTGCTGTGGGCAGGTGGGAGCCAAAAAGGCTGTGTTTGTCATGAGGCAGCCTTTTATACATATTGGCCTGGAAGTTTAAAGCAGTGGGTGATGAATGAACCTGCACACCAATAAGCCATTTGAACAGTAAACGGTGGCATCTGTGTCCCTGACTTGGTTACAGGGCAGTTGGACCCTCTCTATAAATCACACCAGAATGAGGTTTCCCATAGAAATCTGAGTTGATCTCTCCTGCTGTCTAGGTTAGCTACCCTAGGGTTTAAACCAGCCTTTCAGCTGGGTGGCCTGAGGTTCACCCGTGAGGTGGGAACCCCCAGATTTCTCTGGCCATAGTCCTTTGCCTTCCAGCAGACCCTGGGTTTGGCCTTAGAGCAGATGCTGTCTTCAGGCAGAGCCTCAAAGCCTGGGCAAAGTGACGAGGTCTTGAGTGACCTGATCTAGTGGGAGGTGGTTGGAACTGGATGATCTTTGAGGTCTCTTCCAACCTTGACCATTCTATGATTCTATGATTCTATGAAGGAGGAGCCAGGACCAGAGCAGAGCAGTACTCATGCCTAGTGTGCCTTCTGTCCCAGCAGCACCCTTGCAGATCCCAGTCCCACTGATAGCTTCTGGTGGCTGCTGACTCTTAACCTTTGGTGAGTTTTGTTTGTCAGAAAGATTTCATTTAGTGCAGTCTTGGCATTGACATTCACATTGCAAAACTCCAGTGATGGTCGTTTCAGCTTGGGCTTGAGCTACAGCAAGCTCTAAATGTTTGGACTACCATGATGGTTTATTCAGTGTTTTTGTAGCTGTGGCTACAGATAGAGACCAAGGGAAGAGCAAGGCAAGCACAGGTGACAGTTTTCCTCAACACATTCCCACACATTTCAGCCCTGGAACTTCCCACACTGGACGTGAATGTTCCTCCTCAAAACTTTTCTCATCTATGTGAAGGTTTATCATCCCTTCAGCTTTCCAGGAGGAAAATCCCAGGAGTCACCCAGCTGTCCTGGGAAGAGCCACCTCCTTCACCGGTGTTTGTGGAGCTGAGCAAAAGCAGTCATAGGGAAGACAACCCTCATCCATGATCACCGATTAAAAGGTGGAGCAAATTCTCTGCCATAAATAATGCTCTGACCTTCACATTAAAAAAAATAATTTGTTTTTTATACCACAGATACACCTGAAAAACACCAACCAAGATGAGGACTCAGTTGTGCTAAGCACTATGAAAACAAGCAGTAATCCCTTAAGAGCTTTTAAAGTAAGGAATTGATAGCTTAGTTCTCCTGAATCTACTTGCTGTGAGTCTTCAAAATCTCTTTGTGTGCAGAGCAGGGAAGGTTGTTGGGCTTCCCTTCCTTTCAGTCCTTGACAGCACATGGGCAGCATCAAGAGCAAAAGCCAAGCGTGGCAGCCCCTTGAATTCCAGACAGAATACGAGTGCAAATCCTGCCAGGTACCTTTGCTGACTCCTAAGCAGAAATTTCTCTTTGAATCAGAGAAATCATGAGCTGGGCATCACTTCTCTCTTAAAATAGCAGTGAAGATTTGATTGTGGCAGGCTTCACGGAGAGGAGCAGTCCCAAACCCTTGCCATGAAAGTGTATTTCTGACTTCCTGCTATTGCCTTGCATTCATGGACATGAATGCAATCATGCTCAAAACAATCGTTTTTAGAACAGCTGGACTCCTGAGCTTGCCTCGGTGCACTTGGAAGCAGTTTGTTCTAAGCAAGTCATGTTCACTATCCTAATCTGACAAGAAGCCTGATGGAAAAATCCATGATCGATTATAGCAGCAGGACAAAGAGATAGGAGAGAAAGCAGTGCAAAGGAGCAGATATCAATCACTGGCTGGCAGCCAGCCCAGAGCAGGCAGCAGGTGATCCTACCAAGTATGAAGGCAGTGTAGCACAGCTTCTTGCTGTTGTAAGTAAACACTCGGAGCTGCAGACTCTTTGTCTTACAGACAGACTGCTTTGCTATGAAAAGTGGCTTTTGAAGTGTGGATTTCGCTGGAAAGGGACAAAATAAACTGCTGGTTTGTTACCTTGAAAACGGTGTAGAACATAAAGGGTGTTTGCAGAGCTTTCACACCTGGGTATTGCTGTTATTTTTAAGCTCCCAAGTGCTTTTATAGCTACATTTTTAAAACGAATTTAATATAAGATTTGTATTGGATAAGAAATAGCAGACAGTCAGCAAACTTTTTAATGTTGAGTTAGTTTTATTCTTGTTGCTGCACAAGGTGATACTTCAAAGCAGATTAAAAAGGTGAAGGCAAATTCTGATTGCAGTGCAGGTGACAGACACCTTCCTGTCAGCCTCAGTAAAGCAGGTGTAAGCTCTATTAGTGCAGTTCATCCAGCCCATGTGCCTCTCTGTCTTTGCCTAATTTAATACATGGTCATGAGATAAATTGCAGCAGGGTCTGATAAATGGCACTGCTGTTCAGTTGTGGCAAGATCACCTATACCCTGGCCACTAATTCATCTCCGCCAGGATCCGCTGCAATGTCCTGGATCCTTGAAGATGTCTCCAAATAATGTCATTTCATTTTCCTTAAGAAAACAGATACGTTCTCTCTGCTGGCAAATGCCCTGCTTGCCCTCAGCAACAGACATGAGGTCAGCTGTAAGAGGTTCAACACGGGTGAGTGCAGGGTCCTGCACCTGAGTCATCACAACCTCATGCAGCGCTGCAGGCCTTGGGCAGAGTGGCTGGAAAGCTGCCCAGAAGAGAAGTACCTGGGGCTGCAGCTGGCAGCCAGCTGAGTACGAGCCAGCAGCGTGCCCAGGTGGGCAAGAAGGCCACCAGCATCCTGGAACAGTGTGGCCAGCAGGAGTGGGGAAGTGATGATGCCCCTGTACTGAGCACTGGTGAGGCTACACCTTAATACTGTGTGGGGCTTTCACTACAAGAAGGAATCATAGAATCAGTCAGGGTTGGGAGGGACCACAAGGATCACCTAGTTCCAACCCCCCTGCCATGGTGCTGGAGTGTGTCCAGAGAAGGGCAACAAAGCTGCTGAAGGGTCTGAACAGTCTTGTCAGGAATGGCTGAGGGGTCTGGGGTTGTTTAGTCTGGAGGAGAGGAGGCTGACAGGAGACCTCATTGCTCTCTACAAGTCCCTGAAAGGGACTGATCAGGTGATAGAAGGAGAGGAAATGGCCTGAAATTGTGCCAGGGCAGGTTTAGACTGGAGATTAGCTATGGTGGGGGGTTGGAACTGGATGATCTTTGAGGTCTCTTCCAACCTAGACCATTCTATGATTCTATGATTAGGAAGCATTTCTTTACTGCAAAAGTGGTGAGGGATTGAAGAGGCTTCCCTGTAGTGAAATCACCGTGCCCAGATATGTTCAAAAACCATGTGGCCATGGCACTCTGAGACATGGTTTAATGGCCATGGTGGTGCTGGGTTGATGGTTGGACTCAGTGATCTTAAAAGGTCTTTTCCAACCAAAATAGTTCTGTGATTCTCATTGCCACCTCTGCAAAATCATAGTTATAAAAATATCAAAATGCATTTATAGCATGAAGAGTCACAAAAGATATTAGCTCTTTATATTCAGTTTGAGTGGAAACCTGCAGCATGTTTAGCTTGAGGGATTTCAAAATGGGAAAGGGGAACATGGGTTAGGTTTAGGGATTTCAGACTCATGAATTGGGTTATTCCTATGTCCACTGTTTTATTGACTAGACCTTGATAATACAGGTCAAATGCACAAATCAGTAAGAAATCTGCTATATGCTGTAAGAATTTTTTCTAATGCTTACTTAGAGAAGTTCAAAAGCACCATCCTGATGTTCACCAGGACCACCCTGGGCCCACATACTCATGCATCTGTGTTGGGTACCATCCGTATCCATCTGACAAGAGAATAATGCATTAAAGCAAAAAGGGAAGGCAACTTCTTTTGTCTCACATCCATCAGCTCCATTCCTGCCTTACAGAACTCTGCTGGGCAGCAAAAGCTGGCAGTGAACTGCCTCTGTATGTGCAAGAGAATGGTGAAGAGTCAGGTGGGAGGTGTTGGGAGGTGTGAGCTATTGAAAGCTGACTTGGTGAGTTGTGGCAGAGCTCCTCATTGCCACTGCTGAGCAGGAGCACCAGGACACTGCAAGCAGGTAGGGTTGGTCTCTCACCCTTTGATGGTAGACAGCCTTGAGCTGTTGGATGTGTTGAGGCAGTGGTGGGCACTGAGCTCTATGTGGAGCCAGACCCAGCACTCTGCTGCTGAGGAACAGGGGAAGAAGTGAGCTGATGGCAGTTTTGGCCAGAGGAGTACCCATGCCACTGCTCAGTTCCAGCTTTCTGCTCCTCCTCCTGTTACCACTTTGTCTGCTCACAATCACTTCCTCCTCCTTGTCCTGCCCTGAATAGCTGTGAACCATCCAACAGCTGCTGAATTTCACTCAGGAGATTGCTGCAGCTCAGTGGTTGGGGAAATGATTTTGCATATCAAGATTTGGAAGCAATTTGGGGCATTTTGAGACAGAAGATACCACTGTAAAATCCATTCTCTGCCCCATGAAAAGAGGACTGTGTGCGTGTTGCAGGATGATGTGGAAATGAGGCTTTGCTGGTGGGAGGAGTCTCTTGCTGATTGCAAGAAGGCAAAGGCTTCATCCTACACTATACAGGAGCAGCTGAGGCATAATGGTTACATCCAGCTAATTAGATGCATTACTATAGGCACTTGAGAAACATGATAGATGGATTCAGCTAGGTAGGTGTCTCCTGGTGCAGGGAGCTGGAGTCAGTCATGGAGTTAGATTGTGAAAAATCTGACCTGAAGTCACTCATATCTTGAGTCGTAATTAACACTTGAAGTTCAACCCTGTGCAATTTTCTTTTAAAAGCTCTTCAAACCTGTACAGAGCTGAAGGAATTGCAGAGGCAGGATGCAGGATGACTTGAGTGGATGCCAGAATGCCAGCCTTAGTAACTAATCCCCCAAACACCTCTGCAAGGTAGATGGGCAGCATCATTTCTCTTCGGGTTCTCATTTGAGGAGAAGCAGATTTGCCCAACGCCTCCCCAGAGTCTGTGGCACCTGGAGATAAGGGCTGAAGCTTTTTGGGGCGCTACACCAGTGAGCACTGATATCAGCCCAGCTCTCAGCTCTGTGTCATGATGTATTTTTAAATTCTACCCAACCCTTTAGAAGGGCTATGGACAAATTGCATGTCAGATGGTCTGGGCTTTCCAATTAGAAGCTATGCAAATGCAGAAGAGAGAATCTGCCATAAACACATCTTCTGCTCCGAGATTTTCCTGTGGGTGAGACATGAATCTTACTTGGGCAAGCAACAGCTTTTGGGCTGAGACCTTGTAAGCTGATGTTCAGCTTGCTGCAGATTTTTATGGTCAAGTTATAACTGCCTGTAAAGCAGGGGTTTAAAATGGAAGTGCTGACAAAACTTTAAAGCTACAACAGTGGAAATGGCACCGCAATAATTTATAATCTACAGGCAGCTTTGGATTTATTATCACAGTGACAAATGCACAGTCATTGTTAATAGGATATTTCCCAGCAAGGACTTCTTGTTATGCAAGCCAGGTTCACTATGTCATGCAGCATGATGGCAATAAAGTCTACAAGAATTTGTAATGAACTTCAATTACTAATAGATTATGGTTAATGGGAAATATGTGCAGTAAAGATATGGGTTTTTATACGCGCCTTCTGGTACTCTACGAGGCGATGATTTATGCTGCAACTTATGCTAACGTTCCCCACTAGGAAACAAAGCCTGAACTGGTGGAAAGCCACTCCATCCGTAACAAATATTGAAGATAATTCTGCACATCATGTAAATGAAGATGTAGCATTAGATATTAATCCCTTTCACTTTGGTGTTTCTGGTTTCATTGGAAACGAAGGCTCTGCCCCGCTGTGTAATGCCATTAGAAATGCCCATCATGGACTGCAGGCACGAATCACAAGGAGGCAGGAAAGGCAACAGCAGCTGCTCTCTGGGAGCGTTTGTTCCCTTTGCTGCTGTAATTAACAGAGCAGGGAGAATATTTTTCTCCATATGATTTAAAGCCACAGCCCTGAAGCCACTCAAGCAGACGTGTCTGATGTGGGGGACATAGATATGAAGAGCAGGCTCCTCGGGAGAGATCAGCCTTTTCCTTCCCCTCTTGTGCTCTGCCCCAGCCTTCCTGCATAGCATCCCCTCAAAGACATGCCTCATCCATTGGGCTGCTCCCTGCTCTGCACAGCAAACCTCCTGACACAGCATCAGACACCAGCTCACACTCACTTATCAGAGGGACGCAGCCTGGGTGTTTGCCTGCTGTTTCAGAGTTGCTCCTCCTCCTCCTTTCCCCCAGCTTTTTCCTGCTGTACCTGTAAGACAATCTGTGTGTTCCAGGTTTGTGTGGCCGTGACAGGAAAAGAGCAAAGCCTGTCTGACAGCTTAAACCCAAGCACTGTTCAGAACCACCACTGGTGAGCGCAGGGATACAACCTAAGCATTGCCTTTACCCCCTCACCTTTCTGCACAGGATTTGCAGTTCATATGTCCAATGTATGTTTAGTCAGAAAGGGGCAGCTGTGCATGAAGAACCTGCAGGGCAGTTTCTGTGTGTTTAGTACAGGTAGTCTGATGCCCAGCAGGTGTCAGTCACACTGGCTTAAGACAGTTGCTGCCAGTGAACCACTGTATAGAGCCTGCAAGGTCCCTTTCTGAGGGGGCAAATGAGGAATACTCATCCCATTGCCCTCCACATCCACCTGCAGGTTTGCAAAGACCAAGGCTAGTCTGGGGATCATAGAATCATAAAATCATAGAATGGTTTAGGTTGGAAGAAACCTCAAAGATCATCCAGTTCCAACCCTCCTGTGCCACAGGCAGGGACACCTCCCACTAGAACAGGTTGCTCAAGACCTCATCCAGCCTGACCTTGAACACATCCAGGGAGGGAGCAGACACAACCTCCCTGGGCAACCTGTGCCAGTGTCTTGCCACCCTCACTGTGAAGAACTTTCTCCTAACATCCCATTTAAATCTCCCCTCTGCCAGTTTGAACCCATTCCCCCTCGTCCTGTCATTACAAGACCTTGTGAACAGTCCCTCCCCAGCCTTCCTGTAGGTCCCTTCAGATACTGGAAGGTTGCTCTAAGGTCTCCTGGAAGCCTTCTCTTCTCTAGGATGAAAAGTCCCAATTCCCTCAGCCTGTCCTCACAGCAGAGGGATGTGCTTTGGGAAGAAATTTCTGTTCATTGAGATAAAGCAGGCTCCAAATGGCCCTAGAAATCCCAGTGCACAGGTAGCTTGGTCTCCCCAGGCAAGCTCTGCAAGAGCAGGATCTCACTGCATAGTTAAGAGCGACTGTCACATGGAAATGTGGTTCTCCAGGAAGGTGTCTGAGAGACTTCTTTGGGTTTTATGGCCAAATGAGCAAGAAATTGTGCTTCCCCACACTCTTTTCCTACTAAGGAATCCTTGCTTCATGGACATATATGTGTTACAAATTCAAAATTAATTTCTCTTTGGAGGATGCTCTTGTTCAGTTTCCCCACAGGCCCTTTCCAGAAGCCACTGTATGGATGGAACAGCATCTTTTGGTGACATTCACCAAAGACACACAAGCGATGGCAGAGCACTGCCCTGCCCTGTCTGGCTTTAGATAAGGAATTCTAATCTCCAGCCTGGGGTGAAACTGCCTTTTCCCCTAGTAAATTCTGCTTATAAAGAAGATCCCATGAAACTTCCTCACTGAAAGGGTGACTCCGCTGCCCAGGGAGGTGGTGGAGTCACCATCCCTGGGGGTCTTCAAGGAAAGATTGGATGTGGCAGTCGGTGGTGTGGTTTAGCTGATGTGGTGGTGTTAGGTTACAGGCTGGACTTGATGATCTGAGAGGTCTTTTCCAGCCTCGGTGACCTGTGTGATGCACCGAACATCATGCACCCAGCAAGTGCTGCCTCTCCTCAGCCTCTCCTTTTCTGGCTAAGGAGAGGAAGGAGCATGGACTCACCTTGAATTTCCTTTTTTTGGGGGTATGTGTCCATATCCTCCTCTTTTCTCTCCAAATCATTTTATTCCTCATCTCTCCCAAATTTTCAGAACAAACCTTGTCCCAAAAATCTAAAAACCATTTCTCTTGTGTTTTTTACAAGTGCTAAACCAGAAAAACAGGCAACCAAACACCAACAGAACGGAACCTGCAAATGCATTTTATTGCTGGTTTTTGTTGGTGGATTTGGTGGTGTTTCCTTTGGGGTTTTTGCTCTGGGCTTGATATCGGTCCCTGGGAGATGTGTGTGCTTCAAGTAATTCATGCTAAAACGAGTACAAGCAACTATCAATGCCCAACACATCACTTGTTAATCACTTCAAATCTTTAATCATCTATATGGTATCAGAATCCAGGGGGATTGGACTCAGTGACCTCGGGAGGTCCCTTCCAACCCCTGACGTCCTATGAGATCCTGTGAGTAAGGCGTAGGCAAAAATAAAGCATTGCCTACCATAAGCCATCCCAGTGCTGCACCAAATCATGTCCCTGTCAGGAATCACAGCTGTCTGGCTGAATGAGCAGGGGTCAGGCACATTCATTCAAGTGGCAGTATGGTGCTCACTGTGCCTTGCAGAGAGCATCACAATTCTCAAACCCACACAGTCACTCAGCAAAACAAATGCAGCAACTACTAGAGTGGAAACAGCCCCACCTGGAAAAGGAACTGAGGAGGTGAAGCATCTTCCTGCTGAACATCCTGTGCCGTACGTGGAACAGATTTACCTGGCATGCTTCCGTTGGAAATGAAACAGATCCCAGTGAAACCTACCAGTCTGGCACCAGAGCTTATTTTTCCATCTTCCACACATGGCCCTTGCTGCCAGGCTAGTGAAAGGCTGCGACCAGGAGCTTTGTGTGCTCAGCTAGAAATACCAGAGGGCCCTAAGTGACAGCAGTGGCTGATGCACAAAGGCTTTACATCAGGGCCCTTTAATGACATCCACTTCTCCAGGACACCTGTTGCCACCCATGTGCCTTGACTATCTTCAGCTACTCTGCTATTACAGTGCCAGTGTGGACCTGGCCTACAAATGGCTCTGCAGATGCAACATCACATCACACTCACATGCTGTCAGAAGGCTGCACCTCCTCCCAAGCAGATCTTCCTAGTAGTGCCATAGGGATGTTTTGTCTGAGTACTCTTTAGGTGTGCAAAGATGAAGAACGAGGAAGGAAAAGGTTCCTGCAGTCACCTCCAGAGCTAAGCCCGTGCCAAGCCTGTAGTTCTGCATGCACCTCTTCCCAAGGGCCATTTTGCAAAGAAAATCAGCTGGGCAAGCTGAAACCTCCCCAGGTATGTCTTCACTTCTCCATTTTCCCCTCAGCCTGCATCTCTGATTCAGCATTTCTGCTATAAATCATTTATAAAGGGATCACCCAGGATGACTGAACGGGGTGAAAATAGTTTGAGCCTAATGAGCAGGTCTTGAGAGCTGTGACTATAGATCTCCATAACTACTAAAACAAGTTGCTTGGCAGTTTTGCAAATGCTTTATCTGCAAGCAGTTATTTATAGTCAAATGAACAGTTTGGTGTTTAGAAAAGGGGCTACAATATTTTCTTTCACCTGGTGGAAATTGAATGCAGAGCACTAATTGCAGAAAATTTGCTGGTGTCAGTGTTGTGTGACTCAGTGCCAGCTCCAAGCCCAGTAATTATCCACTACCTGAACGCAGCATTACTGTAATAGCTCTCCACAGGCTCAGCATCTGGCACTGCTTTTGTTTTCAAGGCCATGTAAACAGCTTCCCTAAAATGTGTTAAAAATAACACCAGGCAGCTCTTGCAACTCACCTGCTCTCTGGGCAGGGATGGAACAGGAGGAATTGCAGGCCTCACTGACTGACCAAGCCCTCTCCTATCAATGCTGTTGCCAGATTGGCTTTTAATTAACACATCCTAATGTGTTTGTGTTGGAGATTACTTTACCTTCATTTTTGGCAATGAGATTTGTTCTGCTCATTTTTCAGCACCTCCTTTTTCTTTGGTGCTCATTTTCATGGGTTCAAACTGGCAGAGGGGAGATTTAAATGGGATGTTAGGAGGAAGTTCTTCACAGTGAGGGTGGTGAGACACTGGCACAGGTTGCCCAGGGAGGTTGTGTCTGCTCCCTCCCTGGAGGTGTTCAAGGCCAGGCTAAATGAGGTCTTGAGCAACCTGTTCTAGTGGGAGGTGTCCCTGCCTATGGCACAGGGAGATTGGAACTGGATGAGCTTTGAGCTCCCTTCCAACCTAAACCATTCTATCATTCTGTGGTTCTATGATTCATAGCATTTCTTCCTTCCCCTCTCTATACTTTCCTTTCTCCTTCCATTCCTCTCTGCTATTCTGAGCCTTACTCCTGTCCCATTTTCTTTCTGGCCCCAGCAATTTCTGCTCCACCAGAAAACAGCACTGCCTGGCCCACAGAGCACTTAATATTAGTTTCATGAATTCAGATTGTTAGTTACATTAATTTTGAACAGAGACAATTTCCTCCCTCTATTCACATTTTGTGAATATCCAGAGGGACAGCTTAAGCAACTGGAAGAGTTTCAATTAACTATAAGGAAGTAATCAGTAGTAGTCTAGTGTTGTCATCTGTTCTCATTCAGCCAAAGAACAGGAACTGTATTTCATGTCGTCTGAAATGCAGATTTCTTGTAGTGAAGTGCTTCAAACACTTTAAACTTGGTCACTTGGTTGTGGATGCTTCATGAACACAGGAAAGGGAAGCATTCTTCATCAAACACATTACAGATTTCATAGAACCATAGAATGGTCTGGGCTGGAAGGGGTCTCCAGAGGTCATCCAGCCCAAGTACCTCTGCACTCAGCATCCTCCACTAGATCAGGTTATCCCACAGCCCTGTCCAGCCCCATCCACCTCCCTTGGCAACCAGCTCCAGTGCTCCACCACCCTCACAATAAAGAACCCATTCCTAACATCCAATCTAAATCTGCTCTTCTTTAGTTTGAAGCCATTGCCCCTGGTCTTGCCGGGGCTGCTGTCGTGGCCAAATACAATGAAAAGTTCAGCTTAAACCTCTGAACAAATAACACAACCTCCCTGATAAAACTGTCAGACGTGACTGTTCACACAGCTAAGATTCCCATAGCTTATAAGGCAAATTAAAGACTTTCTGGACTCAAGGTAGACCTCACCATTGCAGTATCTGTAGTGTACCTTTGTACCTTTGTACCTTTCCCATAGCACTCAAAGGTCATTGGGAGGTGTCCCTGCCTATGGCACAGGGGGTTTGGAACTGGATGATCTTTGAGGTCTCTTCCAACCTAAACCATTCTATGATTCTATGATTCTATGTTTACTCTTCTCCTGCATTTTCCTGCTGTACTGACCACAGAACATCTCTTAGAAATCTGAAACAGCCCAAGGATGTTGTTTTCTACTCAAAATTACAATATTAGGGAAATGGCTAGTTTGAAAAGCAAATGAACCATACATACTCCACCACATGACTGAGCCCTGTCATAGCTGTCTGCATGATGCCTCAAGTCTCCAGGAAGGAGGCAACAGTGATGCCCAGCCTGAAGAGTCTTCTGCAGGAAATAGGAGCCCCTGAGTGTGAAAAACATGAGACAGAGCCTCTGGCCCACCTCAGGGCTGTCTGCTGCTGTTGATCATTGCATCCAGGCTGTAGGATGGGGAAGGGCATTTTGTGCCCACAGGTTTGCTGGCTCACAAAGTCCTCAGCTTTGCCACCTGCAGCACAGAGCTGCAGAACGCAGATTTCAGTGCAGGTAGATGAGTGGGCAGCACTGGCTAGACAGCCTGCACACCTCTATGGGTGGTAAAGGAAGTCTGAAGTAAAAACATGCATGGGTTTAGAGCTGGTCTGTGTTGAACTAACAGGAAGCCCTTGCCCAGCTGAGCAGCACTGCTGGAGCAGCTCTCACCTGAGCCCACAATAATGAGAAACCTCGCCTGAGTTTCCAGGGAGCTGTGGAAATACTGGATAGTTGCTGGGATGTCTTTCACATAATACAGCACCTGGAAAGAGCAGAGATGCAGTCCTGGTGAATATTCTAACTGGTACCACTAGGTAAAAGAAATCAGACTGGGGCAGTCTTGTCAGACCATAAGACACATTAGCACAAGTCCAGGCAGTGGGCGCATGCTGTGAGCTCAGGGCTGCCACCTCCTTCTCTGCTCTCTGGCTCTTCCAGAACCAAGCTCATTCCTTCATTAACCTGAGATAAAGAAATTTGCCTTTCTCAGCACTGGAGGTGACTTGCACTGGCTTCTGTGCAGTCAGAAATACAAAAGCAGTTTGATGGAGAGGATGAGGAGCTTGGAGAGCACTGGTTAAAGTGTACTTTTAGTTGGCTGCTGCCCACAGCCTGCTGAACAGGACTGCTGTGCCCAAAGCTGCTGTGCTGTCACTTGTGCTTAAGTACTTTAAATTACAGGGAAATAAACTCATTCTTCTTCCCTTTAGATTGGATAATGAGGTCACATACTTCATGCACACCTGTAGCAGCCAAATCTTTGGCTAATTACTTTGCAGAGACTTTTTCCTGGATCATGTGAACGAAGTCCTATTTTTTAGACTTCTTTTCTGCATTTATTCAACTTTCAAATTCCTAAGATGTCTCCTTATGCCAGGTAAACTTTACGTTCTCAAGGTTTGGTGTCCTAGCCACACGCTCTGAAATACAGGAGAAGGCAGGACATAGTTATCTCTATTGTAAATACAGGACCAATTTCCATCCAGGGCTTTAATGCATCCAAAAGTCATATTTAGGTAGAGAGTCTTGGTGCCATTTTAACACAGCAGTGGAGTATTTAAGACTTTGAGCCTGTATGTGAGACAGGAACAGCCTTCCAATATCTGAAGGAGGCCCACAAGAAAGCCAGGGAATGACTTTTTACAAGGACTTATGATAGAGCAAGAAGGAATGGATTGAAGCTTGAGGAGGACAGATTTAGACTGGAGATTAGAAAGGGATTTTTTTGCAGCGTGGGTGGTGGGACACTGGAGCAGGTTGGCCAAGGAGGTCATGGATGCCCCCTCCCTGGAGGTGTTCGAGGCCAGGTTGGATGAGACCTTGAGCAACTTGGTCTAGTGCGAGGTGTCCCTGCCCATGGTGGGGAGCTGAAGTGTGATCTTTGGGGTCTCTTCTGACCCAAACCATTCTACGATATCATGATCTGAAGTCTTTGTAGGATTAAGTCTTAAGAAGGTCTGATACTTTTCCATTCACACTCTCACATGGTCTCCTCCACTCTTTACCTGATTAAAAAAAAAAAAAAAAAGCTACCTCTTTCCCATGACTGAAGTAAAAAGTATTGGCTGGAATTAAGAATCATATCTCATGTGAATGGGGAAGAGCTGATGGCCCCTTCACTTAGGTGCCATGCAAGACCCATGTGGCCATGGCAAAGCCTTTGCAGAGATTGAAGAGTGGATCAAAGGGGTTGTATTTGAGATGAGCACATCTGAGAAGGCAAATGGCTCGCTCTGGGCATGTCCTGGAGATGGTGAGGAGGAAAGATGCTTTGCTCAGTGAACAAAGACTCATCTTTTGGCATTTGACTTCTTTTGTGTTCAAAGAATTTTTCCAAGCCTCTCAGTTTCAGCCAAGTGCTTGGGGTGAAATGTCCCATGGTATTTTAAAGCTAAGAGCAGTACAGGGAGTGACACATGTCATGCTTGAGACCTTGAGGCAGTGCTCATCCAACAACTGAGAAAAGCAGAAAGCTGGAGAAGAGGGTTCAAGGAATAAGTTGTTCTGAGGGCCTGGCTCACTGCTGCATTGCTTTGCCTTTTGTGGAAGCAAACCACAGAGATAATTTCATAGTTTAGAGGATGCTGGAACACTCATGTCCATCTGCTGGCACACTGAGCTCAGCTCACTGTGCTCCTGTGCAGGATTGCTCCAGGACAAAGCCAGCCCTGGTGTGATTCCTGTGCTTCACTGGAGTTAACAAACTTCAAACTTAGATGGCCCAAAGGCAGACTGAGCCTTAGCTACAGCTCACATGCCCAGGACAACAGGCTGTGCCTGAGCCTTAATACAGCTCACATGCCCAGGACAACAGGCTGTGCCTTTACACCACAAACCACAATGTGCTCTGCTTAGGATGTGTGCATCAGCCAGGTCAGAGCTGCTCCATCGATGCTTATCTCCACTCTCTTATGGTTGGAAATAGGCCACCCCTTTCAGATGTGCTGCTGTTGTTCTGCTCACTCAGTTCATCAGTCACCAGCCCTGGCACTTGCAGTTCAGATGTAATTTGCTCTTTTGAACTCAGGCTTCATTCAGCAACAGTTCAAGTCACCACCACAGATAATCGGGTGCAGCCTGGTTCACTTCAGATGCCAGACAGCCTGCAAGGAGGCCTGGAAAGAAAACTGCTTTGCTTGCCAGGCCTTTAAAGCCAACATTCAGATAGCAAAAACTCATTCTTGTGATGGGAAGTTTCTGCCCAAAGACTCATCTGAACCCCCAATGTATCCCCCTAACCTTTGGGAAATGTTTTCTTTACTTGTCTGCCCCAGGCTGTTGTCTGGCTCATAGGCTGACTGTGTGCTGATGCCACCAAACCTGAAACGCCTGCCTTTGAGCCACGCAGGCAATGCCAGCACAGCTCTGCTGGCTGTGTGCCCTTGACCAGTGCCTGCCTTTGAGCCACGCAGGCAATGCCAGCACAGCTCTGCTGGCTGTGTGCCCTTGACCAGTGCCTGCCTTTGAGCCACGCAGGCAATGCCAGCACAGCTCTGCTGGCTGTGGGGCCACCAGCACTCCAACCATGGCCACCCAGGGATTTCACCTGGATACGAACCGGGCATGAAGGAAAGCCACATCCTTGACACAGGGCTTTGAGGAGAGCCTAAGAGAAGCCTCAGTTTGTCACCACTGCATGTCCCAGTGTGAAGTTTCTCTTGTGAGTGTGGCTTCTCCTTCCCAAGGAGAAGGTATCTGCTTAGGCAGAAAACATAACTGCTGAGTCCTCAGAGGCACAGATAATGTTTCTAATTCTCCCTGGAAAAATCTTAGGGCTCAAAAACCTCATTAATGATACCTACTGGGGACATGATTAATTACCAAATAAGAAAGTTTAAAGAAAAAAATCCAGATGAATATTTCATTTCTAGTTTAGTGTGAAACTTCAAATAAGGACAGAGTCTTATATTCCCCTAAACTTCCTTCTGCACAGAAACTCACTCCAGTGGGATAGAACTGCTGCCTAACTGCTGGTAGGTGGTGGGGCCACTGGGAAGGCTCAGCACAAATCCAGTCCCTTGTAGCCTGTGGTACAGTAATGTCACACACAGGTGCCCACTCTGTCCTTCAAACAGGACAAATGTTCTGTTGCCAGTTCTGCACCATCTTGGCATGAAGTACTGTAAAACCTCCTGGGATTTTGCACGAGCTGCCTTTGCAAAGATCAGGTCCCCCTAACACAGAGACAGGTATTCAAACTCTTGTTTCCTGGGAGCCTTCGGTGCCTCCAGTGACTCTGAACCCCCACTGCAGGGACTTTCACAAGTTGCTTTATACTGGAAATGCTTTCTTTTCAAGGCCTTGAGGATGAGCTGGAGAGTTACAGCGTGGGCTTGCAGTCTGCACTCTGCTTTGGAGCATTTCCAGACTGCTGATGAGGTTCCCTCATTGCTGCCACATCCACTCAGCAGCCACCTTCTGCAAGCTGTGCTCTGTTCAGGGCTACTCGAATCCTGTACAGTGTAGCTGGCCTCACTTCCTGACCAGACCATAATTACCTGCTAAGGCAAAGCCTGGGAGCAGTTAATCCAGTGGTAATCAAACTGTGGATCGGTGTTTAATGCTCACTGTGTAGGGCAGTTCAACCAAAGCAGCCCTGCTAACCTTCAGTCCTCCTTGCAGATGCTTGGTGTTCCTTCGTGGGCTTCGGGCTGCTAGAGGCAAGCAAGCTGTGAGCCACAGAGCTGACTGCAGAGGTCTGTCCTGCCCCTTTTGCTTTCTGATTCGAAGGATGGTGACTAACTGGGTGCAGCACTGGGAGCTTTAGCTGTTTGTCATTGGGAAAGGATTTCTCAGATATGCAAGAATTACCACGAGACACTAAAATTTTCCCTTTGATGCTGAAGAAGGATCCTGATTCGGTGCAATACAAAGGAGAAAAACTTTCTGAAATGTGGGGGGTTTGCTCCGTTCCTGTACAATCACTGCTCACTTCCTACCTTGAGTAGCTTTTAAAGAGCAGTGTGAGAGACCAAGGAGACTGAACACTGTTCAGAAGCAGTGCAGGCAAAGAACCACACAGCAGAGACTATTTTAACTTTTATATCCAGTACTGATAGGAAATAATCTGAATATGGAGTGCTCCAATGTCCAACCCTCTATAATGCATTTGTCATACTTAATGTAAATTTAATTTATTTACTGAAAAAATACCTTTGTACATCATGATTTGGTCCCCACTTGGCTCTATCACTTCATTGTTGGTGGTGACACCTGGGTATCTGGCTTGTATTTTTGAGAGGATCAGCAGGTCAATCTCACCTGGGGAAGCAGGAGACATGAAATACAAGATGAAAGCAAGGTTTGGGCAGTGCCCCTAGGTTCCCAACACTCAAGAACTAGCTCCATTGTACAGAAGGTTTGAGGTAGAAAAGGACAATCCTGGGGATTAAAGAGCTCAACTCAGCACACCATGCCCTGAGAGAGTCCTTTTCACAATTGAGAGCTCTCTGCCTGCCATCACCAAACATGACCCCGGGTCAAAATCAGGGACTCCAGCTGCCCACTACTGCCCTGAGAATTTAACATGAAAATGAGGAAGAGTCCAATTGTTGAGGTTTGTGTGTCCCTTAAAGCAGCCAACGACACCAAAGCTTGGGTGGCGCCTGTGCAAGCATGTTCTTTGAGGGAGGGGAGCTGAGCTTCTGAAGCAGCAGCAGCAGCTGCAGCTTTGCTGTCACTGCAAGCCCTGCAGGCTGTTGGAAAATTGGCGCAAAGCTCATCTGCAGGCTGCCATGGTAGAGCTTGGGAGCACAGGCTCTACAATGAGCTACTGTAGTATGCTGGGGCTTGGTTACTTTACCAACTTCCTGTGAAATAGCTTAGCCCTTTGCAAAGGCTGTGCAGGGCTGGGTGAGAAGCAGCACCTGAATTGTGCCTTCCTATGCGCATTTTGCAGACAGGTTAAGATATTCTGGCGCACTCCTCTGGGAGCAACTCTACCGATTTTTAACAAAAACGCCCATCCGCAACCTCAGCTGACTTCAGTTAGCTCTTCTATATGCAAACAAGTGTCCTGAGGCACTTTGCTGTGGAATGGGTGGCAGCTTGCATTATCAACAGTTTGGCAATTAGGCTATCCGGGTTATTTAAACTCTCCAAGACAATTACCTTTTAAAGGCTGCCACTATGTTCACCATTAAGTTTCTAATTAAACATTTTACGTAACAGCATAGTTTATAGCACCGTTGCTGCTTTATAGCAGCAGTGATGGCTTTTATGGCTTTAAAGGTACAGAGTGCTGCATGCTGAAGTCTGAACTTAGTGAGGCAGAGGCTGCGAGCAAGGCGAGCGCTGTGGTGCCACATTAAATGCTTTGCTTCTCTCCTGAGGTGGAAAAGCAGAAAGGAAACACTTTCCTTCCATGTTCCCTCCCTGCAAATCTCAGGGTCAGGGGGGTTCAGGGCAGCAGCTCTATCACTGCCCTCTGACATCAGCCAGGGTTAGCTGTGGAGATTTGGGACTTTGCTCCCTCCTCACCTCCCATGATGGGAACAAGCAGCACAGCTTTGGTAGTTTGGGGAATTCTGTATCAGAAAATTAGCTTTGCCTACACCTTATTAGCCAACATATTCCTCAATGATCAGGATCAAAAGGACAGAGTGTACCCTCAGCAGGCTTGCTGAGGTTTGACACACCATCAGGCTATGCTGCCATTCAGCAAGAGCTGGGCAGGCTGGAGAGCTGGGCAGAGCAGCCTAGTGAAGCTCAACAGGGGCAAGCACAGAGTCTGGACCTGGGCAGGAATAACCCCAGGTTAGGCCTTGCCCTGCTGGACAGCAGCTCTGCAGAGAAGGACCTGGGAGTTCTGGTGGACAGCAAGCTCACCATGAGCCAGCAGTGTGCTCTTCTGGCAAAGGCAGCAGATGGTCTCCTGAGGTGCATCAAAAAGAGTGTGGCCAGCAGGTTTGATCCTTAGTGGGATCCATTAATTTGAAGTATTGTGTCCAGATGTGGGCTCCTCAGTTCAAAAGAGAGTGGGAAATACTAGAGAGAGTCCAGTGAAGGGGTGCAAAGATGATGAAGGAGACTGGAGCACCTCTTTTACAAGGAGCTGCTGAAACTCAGTGCTGTTTAGCTTGGAGAAGACTGGGAGGGGATCTTCTCAGTGCTGATCAATAGCTAAAATAGAAATGTCAAGAGTACAGGGCCAGTGGCACCCAGTGACAGGACAAGGGGCAACAGACACAAACTACAGCACAGGAAGTTCTAGCCCAACTTAAGCAGAAACTTCTGCCTGGACAGGTTCCTGCACAACTCGAACTAGGTGAGCCCACATTGGCAGCGGGGGCTGGACTAGATGATTTCCAGAGGTCCCTTCCAGCTCCTGCCATTCTGTGATTCAATGATTACTGATTGAATGTCCCTCAGGTTAAGTTGGAGTATCCCAGGTTAGAGAGTTAAATGCTTCACAAAGTGTGGTGTCCTTGCTAAGAACTCTTGTTCTGGCAGAGCAATGTCCTTACTTGTCAGTCTGTCTGGTCTGGAACCATCATCCACCATTCACAGACATTTTTACTTCTTAGGAGAGATTGACAAAGCTCAGATTAGTCTTTGGAGATGAGACAACTAAAGGATTTAAACCAAATTAACTAAATTCATAAAATATTTACATTTGATGCCTTAATGGGCAGAATAGAATTACAAAACCCAGGCTTTAGTTAGGGGGAACCTAAGCAAGAAGCAGCCACTTGCTATCATTGCTTTTCCACCCAGTGAACTTCAAATAAGAGACTTATTTCTTCTGATTCCTCTTGGATTTCTTCTGCAGCTTGTATTCAGCTTTGTTTTTGGGGTGACAGTAGCTCCAGGAGTGGACTGTGCACTGACAGTAGTCAGTGAGTATCTGCAAGCAAAGCAGAGGTCAGCTGAGGCTGTTGTGTAGCACATCAGGAGGCAGCAGTGATGGGGAGTTACACACACACACACACACCCTTAAACAGTTACAAGGGAGAACAACTGCAATGCAAGTGACAAAATAATATTCAGAGGAATGTGAGACATCAAGGTGCTACTGGGGAGTTTTCTCCCTTGGTTTTTTTTTGGGGGGGGGTGTTTTGTTTGAGGTTTTCTGCACAAAACCTCTTTGGGGCAGTTGAAACCTTTCTCTGCCTTCCAGGAGTGGTGGTGCAGAAGGAGGCCTCTCATAGGAGACAGAAGAGTTGTGACATTTTCAGGCAGTGTGGCCACACTCCAGTTAGTGCATATCATTATTGAAGTCCATAGCATACCTGCTCCACCACCAATGCTTAGAATATTGATTGTAGACTTCCCATTTCCAATACTGAAAAAAAAATGGTTATACATTGTAAAAGAGCTACCCAGTAGAGACTGTTACAGATCCTATCAAGGCTAAAGTCTGCTGGACAAAATCAAGTGCAGCATGGGCATTGTGCTTATGAGCTGGCAAGAGGGGTCACATGCAGGATTATGCTTTTTGGAGATGTCTCATTTCCAGTTATTTTGGCAATTTGTGAAGGAGTTCTGTGTTTATTATGTGCACACAAGCAGCAGCAGATACATCTCTATGTCTGTGCTTTGAGGACCAGAGACCTACCTGGGTCTAGACCAGCAGCTTAAAACCCACCTGTAGAAGTTCTGTATTTTGGAAGATGGGAAGGAAGAGGGGACAGTGCAAGTCACTGGAAATCCCTTAGCAACACTGACAGAGCCATGAAACCCCAGGTCCAGAGAAAGGCCTCTCTAGAACCAGGATCTGACCCCGGATGCCTGAGCAGAAGGTGAGGGGGTTCAGCCAAAAGCACACACTAGTGAGCAAAGCAGGAGTATTACTTGCTGCAGAGAGGCTAAATGTTAACTGGGAAGACTACTTTAAAAAAGATTATTTCAGTGGAATTTCATGTCAGAAGGCAGTAGCTGTTACTGTGTTTTTCACACATTCAGGATGATTCAGGCTAAGCTGTATCTGCATGCAAGGGAACAACTCATCCTGCTAGGCAGGCTCCATCCTGAAGAGCAGCCCTTCAGTGGTGTGTGCAAATGAAGTCTCCAGGCAAGCCCTATCAGAGACCTACAGATAGGACAGCTGGTGGGGAACATCAATCTGCTCCTTGCAGGCAGCCCCCCTGAGCCTGCTCAAGCCTATCACCACCACAAGGCTGTGCGCCGAGCCATGCTCCATCTCTCTGTGCCCCCCTGCATGCTACCTCTCTACCACAGCTGGCAGCTGCCTCTCCAGGAACTCTCTCATGCTCTGGTGCTCAGTGGAATTGGCA
The DNA here is from genome assembly GCA_013396835.1 of Psilopogon haemacephalus. Taxonomy (NCBI): domain Eukaryota; kingdom Metazoa; phylum Chordata; class Aves; order Piciformes; family Megalaimidae; genus Psilopogon; species Psilopogon haemacephalus. Next base: position 41,067 of record VWZI01020810.1, on the reverse strand, counting down.
AGGAAGGCGTTGAAAGATTGGACATATCTGGCACGGTTGGAGACCAAGCTTTCCAGGGGTGTTGCCATGCTGGGGTTGGAATGGTGCAGGACTGGACAGGTTGCTCCTCGCAGCTCTTCTTTCAGACCTAGATGAGGAATAAAAACCAGTGAAGAGGCAGCAGCCAGCACACCCCCAGAGTTCACTCCTCGTTCTGGAGCCTGCTACAGCACCGCAGAAGACAAGCAAAGTGCTGTGCAGGTCTGCACAGAAACTGTAACTGAGGTGTGAGCAGCAAAAGGTGATCTATTGTCTTTCATCTGCAGAGGCAATGCCAGCATCCCAACTGTGCTGATGCAGGGCTCTGCTCACACCCAGTGAAAGGGGCTTTAGACGGTTCTTAAAACTCCCCTCTTGAAGGCATGGAGAGGCTCCAAACACTTGGTCTAGATTAGAAAAAAGTGCAGTACACATCTCCAGAGATGCTGGCAAATGTCTCTGTCTGGATTTTTAATCATTTGATGTTCTTAAAGGAGTGTTAATGGTGGGGTGAAAGCAATAAAACCCTCATAAACGCTCTCTTTCTTTTGCTGTTTCCTCTCAGGATAAGAGCAGGATTCCCGTGGGGGAAGCAGTTTAACTCCCGACAGCCGTGTGAGTTAGTGAGATGGATGTTGTTCTAAACCTGGCTTGCACACAGTCAGGAGCAGGGAAGGCAGTGTGCTACCAGGAAACATCAGGTTGTACCCTGAAGAGTGCACACAGACATGATTATCCCTTCTTAAACTGCAGGTTAAGTCTTAACTGGTAAGGAGAGTCACAGAATCACAGACTGTCAGGGACTGGAAGGGACCTCCAGAGCTCATCCAGTCCAACCCCCCTGCCAGAGCAGGAGCACGTAGACCAGATCACACAGGAATGCATCCAGGCAGGTTCTGAATGTTTCCAGAGAGGGAGACTCCACAACCCCCCTGGGCAGCCTGTTCCAGGGCTCTGTCACCCTTACAGGGAATAAAATCCTCCTCATGTTTCCATGAAGCTTCCCATGCCTCAGCTTCCACCATTGTCCCTTCTCCTGTCGTGGGCATCACCCAGCAGAGCCTGGCTCCAGCCTCCTGCCACTCACCCTGCACATATTGATCACCATTGCTGAGGTCACCTCTCAGGCTCTCTTCTCCCAGCAGCACAGCCCCAGCTCCTTCAGGCTCTCCTCCTAACAGAGCTCTTCCATTCCCTTCAGCATCTTTGTGGCTCTGTGCTGGACTCTCTCCAGCAGTTCTGTGTCCCTCTTGAACTGGAGGACCCAGAACTGGACACAGGACTCCAGATGTGGCCTCAGCAGGGCAGAGCACAGGGGCAGGACAACCTCTCTGGACCTACTAACCACAGCCCCTCTAATCCACCCCAGAATGGCATTGCCCCTCCTGGGCAACAGAGCACATTGCTGGCTTCCTCTCCTCTTCCTCCTCATAGGTTCCATGCTTAAGAATGCCCCCAGAGTTTCTTGTCATCTCCTCCAGCTTTCCTGCAGAGGTTATATCCTGTCCACTTCTTAGTAGTTTTATTGCTGCCTTTGAACAGCCTCCCACCAAGCACCCTCTCCTGGCTCCCAGCACAGCCAGGACAGCTTCCCTCACCCCATCCACCACCCATGCCCCTTGCTCTGTCATGATTTAACACCAGCTGACAAGGAAGCACCAGACAGGCACTTGGTCACTACTCCCATGGTGGGATGGGGGGAGTGAGTCAGAAAAGAAGGCAAAACTGATGGGTTGAGATAAGAATAGATTAATAATTGACATAAACCCTGATAATGATAATAGTGATATTGTCATGAAAAGGAAGATAACAAAAAGAGAGGGAAATAAACCCCAAGAAAGGCAAGTGAAGCACAGTGCAGTTGCTCACCACCTATTGACTGATGCCAGCTGGTCCCCAAGCAGTCATCCTCCCCTCCTCAGCCACCTCCTCACAGTTTATGTACTGACCATGCCAGGCTGTGGTAGGGGGATATCCCTCAGGCTACTTCAGGTAAGCTGTCCTGGTGCTGCTCCCTTCCAGCTTCTTCTGCATGTCCTCTCTGTCAGATCCTGGGAAAAGGAGGAGTTCTTGGCCTAGGACAAGTGCTGCTTAGCAGCAGTTCAAACACCAGCAAGTTGTCAGCCTTGCACTGAATCCAGTCCACAGCACTACACCAGCTACCAGGAAGAAAGCTAACTCTATCCTAGCTGAAACCAGGACACCTTTGCTTGCCAGTGTGAGCAATTTTGGGCTTTTTTGAGACTAGTTCTCTCGGCCCTTTGAATTAGAATTCTGTTCTCTGTAGTGCTGAAGTCTCTTCCAGCCCCACAACAGCTTCATCCCAGCTTCAAATCACCAGCAGAAGCATGAAAACATATCAGGCTCAGGTTCATAGTCATCATCACCTCCCTTTCTGACAGTGACCTGCTGGTAACTTTTCTGCCTAGCACAGGAGCACATCCTCCTCCTCCTCTGTGTGCTGGGACAGTTATACCACAGATGGAGAGATGAGCCTTGCACAATTTCTCCCTGGCATCACCCCATTGCTTATGCTCTTGCTAGTGCCCATTCCTTCTTGAGGGACCATTTCTAGGGGCCAGTTGTAGCTCCCCAGCTCTTGCTCCCCTCCTCTGTTCACTAGTAACATACACACTGCTTGGCTTTGACCACTTTATTTGCTGCTTGTGCCAAAGAAGGTTATGACATGCTTTGGGTTCATATGCCATGAGCTCTTTATATCCTAAAAGGCTCCTGCAGGAAGATGCATAGCAAGGACTGGCAGCAATACATGTTGCTACCAGAGCCTCAGATCAATTAGCAATGCCTGCTAATTGCTGGCCTTTGGTCAGTCCTGAAGGTCAGTGGTGAGCTCCAGAGCGGGAGCCAAGGTGTGATATTCCACCAATGCCACTGCCAGGGCGTACTCCTCAGCCTCTCAGCCAGCCTGGCTGCTTTCAAGGGAGAAACAAAACCCCATGAGTGTGTTGAAGAGCAAAGATGGGAGAGGCCTGGTAGCAAGTAGATGGGAGAGCTTTAAAAACTTCACAGGTCCCAGGTGCTGATGAGGGGCAGTCACAGTGATGTGGGATGGTGACAGCTCCCCCATGGGCACAAAGCTCAGCCCCTGCTGCCTGCTTCAGTGAGCCTGGCCACCTTACATGACAGAGGTGATCTGGCCCATGCATTAAATAGGCAGACCAAAGCATTGCAGGGAATGGACTCTGCCAGGTAAAGGATCATGGCTTAGGCTCACAGTGTGTGGTATCTGCTGCTTACATTGCCACCCACTCAGCTGCCACCTGGGAGCCTCAGGCTGGCAACCTCAGAGCTCCTTTCCAGAAGAACAAAGCTTGAATCCCCATCAAAATCCCAAGCCATCTGGAGAATCATAGAATCATAGAATGGTCTAGGTTGGAAGAGACCTCAAAGATCATCCAGTTCCAACCCCCTGCCACAGGCAGGGACATTTTTGCCAGAGAGTGTAAGGAAGCAAACACCTGAGTGTACCTTGGGTGAGAATCACTCTCTGCCAGCCCACCCTGATGCTGTATTTCTTGTTCACCCACTCCTCTGCTCTGCCCAACCTCTCACCTTTTACTCAACTACAAAGAGGCTTTGCCGTTTGCCACTTACACATTTTATTGCCTTTGATCTCGAGAGTAATTATTTTGCTGTTAGTAAGAGGGCATTTAGATAATCAGCTTTTTTTCTACCTTCCCTCTGCTTCCTGTGATTCAATTTGCCATGCCCTCTGCTTTGCAGTCTCTAATGAGCAGCTGAGATTCATTTCTGTGCTAGGTGCAGTTCATGCATTCCATTATGCTTTTGGCTGTTTGAATTTACCCCATTCCTTTAACTGGGGTTTGCTGTTTCAGTGCCGACCACAACACTAAAGATTAGTAAAGAGAAGGAAGAAAAGTGTTTTATTCTGAGTCAGGCTGGCAGAAACCATGACATATCCGACCTGGGACAGGATAATATTGTTGGCTTGGGTTCATCCCAGGAGCTCCCTGAAAAGGCTGAGGTGTTCTGAAACAGATTCTGTGTTTATGCTGCAGTTCCTTGATCCACCCCCGCTTCATGGCAGCATTAGCAGAATTAGACCTGCTGTTGACTCACCATAAAACCCTTCAAGCCTCCCCATGAAGCCAGAAAGCAAAGTGAGCATACCCTCAGCTCCAGACTATTTGTAACAGGGTCAGGTCTTGGCGATGAGCACCAGCAAACCAGGGGTGGCTCCTAGAGGAGCTCAAAGGGGTCTGCTAAGCTGGTGATGGCTGGCAGCAGCCATCCTGGGGCCAGGGGCTCCACTACCAGATGCTGGCCAGACACCTTGCTGGTGGCTGCTGTCGTCCCACTGCCACAGGGGAGGTTTCTCTGCCCACAAAAGGAGCAGGCAAGATCATAACCTCATCAGGCAGCAGCTGCCTTCAGCCTAAACCCTGCCCCTCAGGCACACCCAGCACCCTCTGCACGGCCTCTGCCAGCTATCCCTCAAGACACACGGACTTCTGTCAAGGTACTTGTCCTTGTGTGACCTAGAACAGAGCTCATTCTGTCCAGTGACTTCTCATCTCAGGCTCTTCCCACCGACTGCACCTTCTGCCACTACCAGCACGCTCTCGCAGACAGTGCCCGGGTCTAGTGCTGGTGACACTCAGTCTGGGGAGCTGCTACTAAGGATGGGGATGCAGAAAGGCTCTTGCTTATGCTTACTTCTGTGGAGATGAAGGGTACCACATTGAGGGTGCAGGAAGAAAGAGTTCACATCTGAGGGTGGGGGTGTGAGGAGGAGCAGACCCTAAACTGATCAGCAAGGGATCTCATACTTGATATCAAGCTGAGGGATCACAAGGCTCAAGCCTTTCCTTAAGGCTGTCCATCCTGCTTTTGATCCCAGTTCCTCTGTTCTTGCATCCAGCTCCCAAGTCCAGTCTGAGGTTGCCCCAGTGACACATGCTGGGAGCTCTAGCCAAGTGTGATCCATTTCAGTTCAAACTGGGAGAGGGAGTGCTGCACCACTGCCCAGCCCTTACTTTCTTGCCCCCACTGTTTCCCCTTCCCTGAAGTCTCTACATGGTGTGCTGCAGAGGAATCTGCTCCCAGGCCTGGGCTGTGCTGATCTGGGGGCTATGAGCCAGCAGGGAAAGGCAGGAGCCAGGACAGGGACTGGCATCTGTGCACAGTGAGATGCTGTGGAGAAGCTGTGGTGTCACAGCACCCTCAGGCAGACCTACAGTTTTGTCCATTAATGTGGATGGCTTATCCCATTGCCCAGTGTGTGGGCAATATTGTGTGCTAAACTTCTCAGTGTCGTGAAAACTCAGGGAACAACTCATCAATCTACAGCTCTGTAGATTCTTAGCAGCAGTGGCATGGCATAATATTAAAACACAAAGTTTTTGGTAAAAGGAGTCCACACAGAAACCTAACATGGACCCAAGCAGTTGTCAGTGGCCCCTAAAATGAGACAACAGCTGGGGATGGTCAACAGCTGCATATTATTTCCATCTCTGGAATATGTCTGCATGGGGTTTGGCTGAAATTCTGCACTCTGGGAAGGAGGAGAGTCGTCATAATTTCTTCTCCCAGTGCTGCTGGGAGTGGCACTGGGAGGCAGCCTTGCTGAAGAAGGGCAGATGCAGACCAACACTTCCTGCCACATGCTCCTGGGGTGACCACAAGGTGTCCAGCAACAGTACAGGATTTCCCACGCGCTCCAACAGCCTTGCTGGTCCCATGGCAGAAGTGTGAGTAGCAGCTGTTCTGGGGCACCACATGAGTCTCCACTGAAGATAGCTGGTTGATCAGTTGATACCTTGGGAGATGAAAAGTGCTGTGGAACAAAAGTGATGGTTACAGGCAGGACATTGTGACTGGCTACAGGTTACAGGTGAAGATAGGCAATTAAAGTCCCTTGGAAGGGACAGGAGCACCATAATATCCCATCTGTCACATGCGTGGCTGCAATGACCCTTGCTCGGGTGAAGGTCCATCCCTTTGGAGCAGGACCAAAGCCTGGAGTCACAGCTGAACAAAGCCATGCTTGGGAACAGGCAGGGGATGTGTCCCTGCCTAATGTCCCACCTGCCTTAACACACTCCAAGAGTCCAAAGTACGTGGGCCAGATCCAGGGAAGCAGATCTTCAAGAGGCAGTGGGCAAGGCTGGGTGGGAAATACCTCATTTCCATCCTGTCACCAAAAGTTCAAAGCATCTCTAGATGGACCTGGGTGCAGCCTAGAGATGCAGGAGTTTGTTTGGCTTGTCTCTGGGTCTGATTTAGTGGCACTCAGCCAGCTTGAGAAAAGCAGAAGCCAGACTTGGCTTAATGCTGTCTCCTAGTAAAGCAGGCTAGTGCAAGCTGCAGTTGATAACAAGATCACTGTGCTGGGGCAGCAGACTCTCATTTTACAGGACAACTGAACTGCCAGTGCCAAGGAGCACAGAGTTACTGCTCATGCTGCTTCCAACACTGCCTTTATTAACATGGAAACATCCAAAGCCCTGCGTGCACACAGACAGCCAAGGCGCAGGGCTGAGGGCACAGATACAAGGACATAGCTGCTGCAGCCCACACAAACCATGGCACCTGGGTGCACAGCTGACCCCTGGGGGCAGGGGTCCATGTCTTCACAGCCCCCACGCTCACCATGGCAGGCTCAGCAGCCTCAGCCAAGTGCAGTGCACTCCACAGCTACAGCCCATGAATCTCCCATGTAATTTTCTCTCCATCTTCAAGCCCAGCACAGGCATCATCACCTTAAAATTGAGCCCTTCACACTCCAGGCTGCTGCAGCTCTTCATGCAAGAGGGGCTCAGCACCCCAGCCCCTGACCAACATGGCTAGACTCAGACCACTGGAACTCCATCATCCTCACAGGCAGTCCCTACATGGAATGGAATGGAGCGGAATAGGACAAAACTACTTCTGTTGGAAGTGACCTATGATAACCATCTACTTCAACTGGCTGATCACCTCAGGGCTCACCAAATGTTAAAGCTTTTTACTAAGGGCATTGTCCAAAAGCCTCTTAAAACACTAAGGCAAGGAAAAAACACCAAAGCAAACAAACAAACCCCAAAACACACAGAGAGCCTTATATGTAGAAGGGTAAAAATTAATGCCTGCCTATTTTTGCTTTTCGTTGTTGTACTACATCGTCCAACCGCAAGAGGCCAAACCTGACCTTGAGCAATGTGTTTAACAAAGGAATATCTTTATCTTCCCAAGCACAACTGAGGAGCAGATTACTGTTTGACAAATATGTGCCTTAGTAAATATAATTTTGTTTTCTCACCCCCTTCTCTGAAATGAATTAAATCAAAGATTGTGAAATGTCTCATTAAGGACCAACCTGAGCTTGTGGCTTGTAAGGAGTGAAACAAATCAGTGCTCTATTACCAGATAGAACAAAAATCCAGATGTACACTGTTGCAGTTAGTAGTTTGAAACTGAAATCCATAATTATGTCAACCTCAGAAAGAAATTGAAGTTCCAAGAGGTGTCGGTAAGGGAGTTCATTATTGTGTCTGGGTTTGGAGAGAGAGAGAGAGACAGAGAGAGCCGCAGGAAGAAATTCTGCTGGACACAAAAGCCTCGGGTTCTTGCCGCCCCTGGGTGGTATGCAGCTCACTTGTTCCTTGGGGAACAAGCCCTGCCAAGAAAACAGTTTCTGTGCTGGATGCACCTGAAGGACTTGGCAAGGAGCAGGCTCGGGTTGTTGAGGTCATGGGAAAGTGTGCCAGGGAAAAGGAGCTGGGCTCTCCTCTGCCCTTTGGCTGCTGACAGAGGTGTCTGCACAGGGTGGATTTCAGCAGCACTCACTCACTGCAAGAAAGCAACTCTTAGGGCACTTTGCCTATGTGTGTGAATAGTCATGTTCCTTTTCAAGATGCAGAGCTGACAGCACAAGTACCATCTTGGGCAGGCTGCCCCTGGTACCCAGTGGGGCTTCAGACCCCCTGGCTGAAAAAGGCACCAAGCAATACAGAATTCCTGCAGCTCTCACTGCTTGAAAGAACTTTTACTTGTAAGAGGAAAGGTCTGTTGGTTATTTTGAAAAGGGCACCCCAGCTCAGAAGGTCGCTGTCTTTTCCCTGCCTACACAGTACCCAGCTGTGATCAGCACTTTCTCCTGGCCTGCTCCTCTAGCAGGTGCCTAACGAGTTCATGGCCCAAAGAGGGGCAGAGCTGCATTTGAGGAGCCATCAGCTGGAACGAGCAGAGCTGTCCTGCATGCCTGCTGGGGAAGGCAGCAGGCAGTGCTGTCACTGCAGCCCTGCACAGCAATGCAAGCTGTCATGTGCTTGCCATCACAGCCTTATTTCGACAACTGAATGCTCCACTTGCAGCCTGTGGCATGGCTCACATGCCTCCTAAACCTCTCTGCTTGAAGTGTAGTGTTCTCATGCCATTCACACCTGACCCTGGTGATCCCTCGGCTTTTTGCTGAATGTGATGTGCATGGGATGGAATCCCTTGCTGGTCAGCTTAGGGTCACCTCTCCCGTCCACTTCTCCCCACGGCTGCACCCCCAGTGTGGTACAGGATTTAACAGTTACTTCGCTTTCTGTAGGAACGAGTACAAGCAAAACCTTTCTGCACAGCAATCCTTGGCAGCAAGTATAAACACCAAGCATTAGCACTCCAGGAGCAGACAGTGTCTGTGAAAACATGCCCTTAACTTCAGAAACTACGCTGGAAAGGAAAATCACTGAACAGAGAATCAGAGAATGGTTTAGGTTGGAAGAGACCTCAAAGCTCATCCAGTTCCAACCCTCCTGTGCCACAGGCAGGGACACCTCCCACTAGATCAGGATGCTCAAGACCTCATCCAGCCTGGCCTTGAACACCTCCAGGGAGGGAGCAGCCACAACCTCCCTGGGCAACCTGTTCCACTGCCTCACCACCCTCACTGTGAAGAACTTTCTCCTAACATCCCTTTCAAATCTCCCCTCTGCCAGTTTGAACCCATTCCCCTTCGTCCTGTCATTACAAGACCTTGTGAACAGTCCCTCCCCAGCCTTCCCTTCAGATACTGGAAGGTTACTATAAGGTCTCCTCAAAGCCTTCTCTTCTCCAGGCTGAACAGCCCCAACTCTCTCAGCCTGTCCTCATAGCAGAGCTGCTGCAGCCCTCTGAGCATCATCGTGGCCTCCTCTGGACTCTTTCCAGCAGTTCCATGTCCTTCTTGTGCTGGGGGCTCCAGAACTGCACACAGTACTCCAGGTGGGAGAATTGTTTTATTTTAGCTCACAGAGAAGGGCTTTTCATGAGGCTTTTCAGCCAGCAAGCCCAGCCCCTCCATACCAGCCACTTGGCTTTGCCTTTTTTTATTTGCCTTTCTTCTTCCTCAAGTCTTTGTCCCCCCTGCCAAGTGCATTACAAGGCCAAGATGTTCTGACAGGGTACTGGTGAAAACACGTTTGATGCTGGAGGGCCAGTGAACATCCAGACCTGCTGTGGGAGCTCAGCAGCACTGGACTTCCTCAGCAGAACAACTTAGCCCTGGACCTCCCCCTGCTTTGGGCACAGATGAGAGGAAAAGTGAAGCCCCACACTGCTATTATTTTTCCCAAACCTAACAATGAGTCAAAAGTGGAGGGATAAGGAAAATAAAAATCAAAGCAAGCATCCTGAGTGGACACAGAGGGCTTCTGTCTGCATGATTGTCCACCTCTCCAGCCCACAGTTTTCAGCAGTCCCAACCAGCAGACTGTCTTAATGTCACTGTGTAATTCATAACAATGAAACAAACTGCCTTTAGGACCACAGACACAGGCTGAAGTGTTTGCAAACCTGAGATGAGCATTTGTAAATGTCAGGTGGTGTGCCCAGCTGCTGTCATGTGCAATTCCAGCTGTGGGTGCTGCTGTTCTGGGTCAGCAGATGGTCAGGCAGGCTCCCATGCTGCCATGCTGTGTCTCTGCTCTGAGCACACCTATGCTTTCATCTGTACTCCAGTTTGTACCCCAGGTTGAACTAAGGTAGTAGTTCCAGAGTGCACCACCTACTGCAGAACTAGTAGCAAATGTTGAACCCCCGTGAAATATGTGGGTCATGCAAAAGCTCTTGGCACCACACCCTAATATGCCTCAAGTGGAGTGGCACAAGAGCTCTTTATGGGCACTGCTGTCCTTTGAGTATGTTTAATTACAGCTTACTTTGGTGCCCACAGGAGCATTGACTGGGAAGCTTCTCCCTGCAGAGAACATTCATGGTTTAGCAAGGGATGCTGGAAAGGCCATCTTAAAAATTTCCTAGGCGTAGAAGTGCAGTGAATAGCCCCACTCTGAAAGGTCCTTCCCAAAGAAACCACTGCTGTTTCCTCAGGCTGCAGCAGCCACACACCTTCTGTGGATGCCCTGGTTGCTTGGTGTATTTGCTTGCACTAAAACCAAATGTGAATAGTTTTGAATGAAAATTATTTTTTCAGAAGGTTATGTGTGGGAGAAGGGGTCTGTGAGGGATGGCTCACAGCAAAGTGGACCTGGAAGGAGGTGGCTTGATGCTTCCCACGGCCACTTGCAATCCCTGATCACATCCTTTGAGTTCTCTGCCCATCACAGCCCAAGTAATTGCCATCTCTAGCATGGTGTCCTCTCCTTTTTACTCTCCCTCTTTATCAGTTGCGATGCTTCCTGCCCTCCCTTCCCTTTCTGCCCTGCAGTCCTACAACCTGTTGCTTGTGATAATTTATCTTTTTTATACCACTTGTATCTCTCCCCTCATTCTGGCCACTGCCATTGTAGGCAGTTTCCATGTGTCACTGCTTCTTTCAAGCATCACATTCCCTGCAAGGCACCAGCATGTCCAGCTCTGCCTCCTCACTCTCTGCTCTGTACAGGCTTTCTGTTGCAAGGTATTTAAACTCACAGCTATTTTCCTGATTAAATAAACCTGGAAGCAGCTACAATAAAGGTATCGGCTGCATTGCCATCTTGTTCTTCTGCTGCCTTTTCACCCCTCACCTTCCCACAGAAAAAAGCCTCTGAGTTTCTTCATATATAGATGTGTTCTTGCTTTCATTGAGCTGGAATCCCTGTTCTGAGATAAGACTGTTCTGCAGATCACATTCAGTGTCTTACTTGGGTTTGATTTTGTCTCTGCTGTGACAAAACCCCAGTGAAGTTGTTGGTGACAAAAGGATAGGCAAGAAAGGACTTCAGGATTCAGTTGTGATTTCATCTGTGGGAGTTCAACTCCTTGTCATGCTGTGGATGCTTCTTTCTTTGTTGCAGCCACATCCAGATTCTAGGGGGACTGGGAAGGGTCAGAAAGAGCAACAGGTAACACCTTCCAGGTTTGGACACACAAAATGGGTGTTTACAGAATCTGCTCAGAGCCCAGAGGAGCCAGACCTTCACTGTCATTATACCCCCCAGCTGTAGGACATTTGCTGAGTAATGTGGGCTTAAAGCTTCAGCACATCACCTCCAGGCAGTGGTCCAGCTCTGGCTTTCCAGAGCCGAACATTTGCACAGCCAGAGGTGACTAAAAAAGGAGAGACTTACAAAAATTGTCAGAGCAGGTGGGGAATCTTTATTATTTACTTACTTATTCCTCACTGTTTTACACGCAGATGTGATGTTCTCTTCCAGACACTTTCTGTCACACAGGACATCTCACACAAATTAGAGCTGTACCCACGTGTGGGCACAAGCTCCACGGAGGACACTATTATTTTGGGTGTGCCTAAAAGCCCAAACCTAGCTGCCGGTTAACAAATTTACACAGAACAAGACATGTCAGGCTCTCTGGTCCCAGCATGCACACAAATCTGGCATCTTCTCTACAGCTTTTCCCCGAGGGCACACACAGGAACATGGCACAGGACACTTCTCCTGGGTCTCTTCACTTCTGCCTTCGTGTAGCGACAGCAGCTCCCACAGTAACCCTCTGACCCAGCTGGGCTCAGAGTTGGTCTCTCCCCTAAAGAAAGCACAAAGCAGAACAAGTGGAGAGGGAAAGTGGGGACGAGTTAACCCTGCTGTGCCTGGCTAATAAAAACAACAGCAAACAAAGCCCACCAAAAAAACCCAGCCTCCTCCCAAAAAAAGACCCAAGAGGGGGGAAAAAAACAACCAAAACCATAAAAATCACTAACAAGGCAAGCTCCAAAATTTCCCAGAAGTTAAAAACAAAGCACTCACCACAGAAACAGTAATGTGGCCAAGAGCTAGGGAGAACCCAGGGGACTTCCAGCCTCACCCCAGCCTGGCCAAGGCCACTTCCTTTGTGGTTATGGTGGGGACAACCCTCCTTTTGTCCCCTCATCTTGTTGCATAGGTGGCTCCAAATGTTGCCATAATTAAAACTGAAAGATGTTTTTATAGTTTATAACTCCTACAGGTGGTATTTATCCAGCTCCTGTCTTCAGGATATATGTGTAAAATACTCCAATTGACTGTAACTGACGCTAGAGCAGCCCCTCACTTTGAAGTTATGGTGGCCAGCTCCAGACAAAAGGAGTTATCCTTCTTGTATCATCAAGGGAACTGGGGGAAAAAAAAAAGGTCTGAGAATAGCAATGAAAGCAGAAGAAAAAACTGAGGAAAGGGTAAAAGCAGAGCTGTTTGCATAAACACTTTGGAAAGTTACTATCTAGGTCCATGGGTCGAGGTGCAGGAGGGTTAGAAATTCACTGATGCCTGCAAGAGCAAGCTGGATCTGGGGAATGCCCCAGAATGACTGCCAAGTGGGTGAGGAAATAAAGCCCAAGCATTCATCCTGCTTTCACACACTGCAGCTAGCAGCAGCTCCTCACAGGCTCCTTGTTGCCGTTTCTTAGTAATTAGGAGAAAAGCTCCAGTTACAACAGAAGCAGCTCCCGTGTTGTGCAACACTGAGTCAGAGGCAAGCTTTGACTGATGGCTTGTGCAGGCTCTGCCTTCCCCAGGCTGCAGGCTGCAGGGTGGCCAGGCAGAGACTGGAGGCCTTAGCTGTGGCTTTGTGTCACCCGTGGGCTGCCCTGCACAATGGGCAGCTGCATCCAAAGTAGAAGGAATAAGAAAAAGGTGTCTTTGTCATTGAGTAGAAGCACAGAATCTTGAAGGTTGGAAAAGACCTCAGGTGCAACTGTCAGCCCATCACCACCGTGCCCACTAAATCCTGTCTCCAAGTGCCATGTCTACACGGGTTTGAATACCTGCAGGGCTGGTGACTCCACCACCCCCCTGGGCAGCCTGTCCCGGTGCTTGAGCGTCTCTCCTGGTGGAAGGAATCCACCAAGTCAGATAACAAGAAACAAGGCAGGGTCAGCCAGAAGACAAAAGCACCAGCGTTGATGGGGAAGCCCAGGTTCTGCCTGAGACAGTGAAGTGGCACAGTCATGGTTCTCTTCTTCCATCATATCTTTGTCAGTGGCTTAGAGCAGAAAGACTCCTGGGAGAAGGATAGTCAGAGACCACCCAGGATTTGGGGGATGGGCATAATCACAGACCACCCAGGATTTCAGGATGGAGATACTCACAGACCCCCCCAGAGCGTCTTTCTGTGGGCAAAGCTGAGACCCCAAAGCCCTCGGGCGCAGTCTCACTGCAGACTGAACCGCAACAGCCTCCTCCCAAAGTAAATGACTTTAAGGCCGGGCAGAAAACAAGGATTCCATTTTGTGAAACATTTGGGTTTGTTCCGCAGGGACTTAATTGCCTTTTGTTTTGCTTTTGTGTGACAGTGAAAGCGTTTGGCAGAAAGAAAGCTACTGCAGATAAGCGTCTAAAGCAGGGATTAAGACATTCGCTGGGGAGATGACAACTTCTACATCAAATCTTTGCTTTATTCCAGGAAGCAGGCATCTGTTAATCACCTGTAATTTTAGTTCATTGGACTAGTTGTATTTTGGAGTGAATGTACAGTTTTGTCGCGTCAGAAATGGAACATCAAGAGGAATATACTGTTAATTTGGAGGATCCTTGTGCCCACTGCAAAGAAATCAGTTATGCTATAGTTAAGGTTGAAAAACAATTCACTCAGCCCCCCCAGAACATTGAGAGGTTGCAGAAAAGCAATGCAAAGACGCCTGAGATACTCATTCCATGAGTCGCTACAGCTCCCCTGTAAGCAGCATTTCAGTTTCACGCTCCTCCTCCTATGGAGTGTGGAGTCTTGCAACCTCCCATCACACCCAGGATGGGTTGGAGCCCTGGCGCAGTGTGCCGAGGCTGGGCTGTCCTACCCTGGAGATGGAGGCACCCCACGCTTTGGGCAGAAACTTGAGGTGGCTTTGCCAGGGCTGAGCTGGGGCAGAGCCAGAGCCAGAGCCAGAGCCAGACGTGTTTGAAGTAAGAAAAAGGGTCTCAGCCAGACTGGCAACGAGAGGACAGGCTCTCGGCTCTGGTGTCTAATGCCGGACTCTGTTGTGTCCCCAGCCCTCCTCCTGGATCTGGGCTTCACATGGGGAGCCATCACCAAGACATTTGAAGCATCCTTCTCTGCTACAGACCAATCATTCCCTGCACTAAACCCCACAGCACCTCTCGGGCCACTACCTTGAGGCATTGTCTACTAGAAAGTGTTTCTCGCCCACTGATCTCCCTGGAGCTGCTTCCCCATCCAAATTCAGTGCTGGCAGAGGAGTCTGAGGGCTGCCAGCATTCCCGGCAGCAGTGGAGGAATGAGTTTGTCAGGCACCCTGCTAGCTGCCAAGTAACCCCAGAGGGCAGAAGGGAGGAGAAAAGGGGACTGAGCAAGCCGTGGCTGCTGAGGCAGTAAGTGAAGGCTCCTGCTCTCTTCAGCTGAGCTTGGTCTTCTTTCGTGCACCAGGACCCAGTGCTTGCACAGCCCCTCCTGCCATGGGTGTCAGGATTTGGCACCCTGTGGAGAGCCAAGTTAGCCTCCTTTTGACTCCTCCGTAGGCAGGCAGCAAGAACTTTCCCCACACTCTTAAAAGCTGGGACTACCATGAGCAGTGAACTTAAAAGGAACTTAATGTAAAACCTTGGAGCCATGTTTTTTTTTTTTTTCCTTACAGAGACTTTACATCATGAGAACAAGATGTAAAAATTGGGGAGATATTAATTTTTTTTTAAATTTATTCCTTCTTATTTATTTCCCCCCCATATTATTTACTGCAATTTGCCTCAAAATTTTTCTCACTTGAAAGCAAGGGGGTGGGAGCTTTAGCAATTACTGAGAACCAGGGTCACATCTCTGCAGCTGAGGTCTGTACCACAAAGAGAAGAGGACACCCTGGCAGCAGAGAGATAGAGATGTGCCATCCAAAAACACCTACTGAGCTGCCATGAGGATGCCATGAAAAGCCCTGGCAAAAACATGTCTTACTCTTCCTTTGAGCAGCTCTGTTCAAGCTGGGTGTGCCCAGAGGAGGAACTTGTCAGGCACCCGAAGGATGGTCTTTAATTTTCCTAAAGTTACTGGAGAGAGTGCCCGGAATCACAGGTAGCCTTCTGCAGCTTTCCAGCTTTTGCAGTGAAGTTGGAGGCATGGTGATGGCACTTAACAGCTATTGATTGTCTAAACTGATCTACTGCCAGGGCATTCTGCGCTGTGTTTCTTTTTTTAACTCGATAGAAAGCATCTCTGAAGCTGCAGAGTGGACAGGCAGGTAGAGCAGTGAGTAGCCACATCCAGTCACAGTGTGGTGATGCAAGGAGTGGCCTCTTCACCCTGACCTGGCACCACATCCAGTTGTCTGGAGGCCAGAGCTGCTAGGTTAGTGCTTGTCCCCTGGTATGCTTCTCACTTGTGGCTTAGTGTAGGTTTGTCCTGGGGCTGCCTTGCTCAACTGCTTTCAGGTGCAAGAGACAGAGAATGTAGGAAAGTGTAGAACTATACAAGATACAGCAAGTATCTGAAGGGTGCTGAGAGGATGGCAATAAGAGTTTGTTCATCTAACAGACTTCAGTGCTGGTCACCCTAAACATCTTCCCTAGACCAAAGTCTGGCATATTTCACCTATTTTGGGGGTCATTTCAGTTGTATAGCTAGTGCTGAGGGCCAGGGTCCCCAGGTTTGCCACTACACCTCCATTTCCCCATCGTTACCAGCACACGCCAAATCTAGCCTTACATTTTAATAATTTTTTTGGCTCCTTTTGTACCTCCTGGAGGACAAGGGGAAAGATACAGAGCTGTCCAGTTGTGCCATTTCTCTCAACACAGGCCAAAGGCCACCAGCACCTCAGTCATCCAGGCCACTTGGCGTTGCCTGGTGACAATACAGTCCTCATGGGCCACTCAGGCTCCGAGGAACACCTTTGCACCATGCACGGCTTCAAAAGGAGGCCACACAGCATGACTGAGGGAAACTGCTCCTGTCAAACACCTCTGGGATTTAGTACAAGATTAGGATTTTGTCCAATTAAGGCAACAGTGCTGAGGCATCCAACCTGGCCACGTGTAATAGTGCACCAAGAGCGATGCAGCATTGGCATGGTGAGGAACACAGAGATTGGAAACTGACTGCCTGGAGCACTCAAAATGTAGGGAAAAGATTAAAGACTTCCAAATAAAGACCTACTTCTAATCAGAAAGAAGAATTTCCTATCTCAGAAAAGAAAACAATAGGGATATAGGGCAGCAAATAGGTGGCCAAGCAAATGGAGCTTGTGCTTGATAGATGGCTGCCTGACATGGGGACGGTGGCGCTGAGTGGGTGTTGCACAACTGACAATAGTTCTGTGCTGCTACATTTACAAAGGAGAAGTCTACCATGGGCTGGAGCCCCAGAGCAGCCAAAAGCAGGTAGCTGGAAAAGGAGAGCTGGACAGCCTGGTGTTCACACATTGTCCCCGTGCTAAAGGCACAGGCAACTGAAGAGAACAGCCTGAGTAAGCAGGCACAAGCATGGCCCAGGCTGCCAGCTTGCAGGTGTCCTTCACCAGGCACAGCTGCAATGGCTGCCAAGCTCAAGCACAGTAAACTGCCCCTGGTGTTTCAGAGCTCTTCTAGAGAAAGCACACTTCTAAACAACACAAGTTTCCAGCATTTCCCTGCCTAATTCTGGCTTGATGCACAAAGATATTTGATGGTTTGGGCAGGAGTGCATCACATGAGATGCTCAGGGCCATGGAATATTTGCTGCCACCTCTCAGCCTTGGTTTGGACCAAGGCTTGCCCATCCTAGAGCTCAGCCCAAAACAGGAAAACCTGTGCTCTTCTCGTGGTGAGGCCAGCTCCCTTCCAGGGCTGGTGCCCAGTGTGGGCAGTGTTGTTGAGTTTCAAGGCCTTAACGTGTTCCTCTGGGCAGAGATGTCTGCTGGCATCTCTGTTTCATGTCCCGATCTTGCCTTACATCAGACATACATTTATGAAAAGTAAGCAGTTATGGAATGGACTAACTCAACTGTCCTAAGGGTTATTTGGAAGGGTTAGAATTATCCATATGCAATGACACTTGGGTCGGTCACATGCTTATAGCATCTCTTAGCCATATAAATGGAAGTAAGAAAAAATAGAGTCCTGGCACTAACAGAACTAGAGGGATGTCCCCAGCATCACCAGCACCTCCAGGCTCTATGACCTGTCCATGGCTGGGGAGTACCTGCAGAGGTCCCAGCCTCTCTGCTGCTGCTATTCTAGATGGACATAGGTGTGCCACAGGTCCTGATTATGTCTCTGCTGTCCCCGGGCACCTTGAATGTGTGTGAGGTCACCTCACATCCTCCCTTTCCGCCTCCCCTGCAGGCACGGCTGGTGACTCGGTCACTTGCCTCTCAAGGAGCTGCTGGGGCTCATACCTGTTCCACCACGAGGGGAACAGTAGCATCCAACGATCTGTGCTGCGTTAGGCTGCGGTCCGCAGGTGGGACTCACAGTGCCAGTCGGCAGGGCAATGCTGACCTCTGCTGCCTGAAACCTGCGACCAAAGAGCTCCTCCAGCACCAGCTGCTCCCTGCAACGCCTTGCACTGCTGGTTAGGAAACCGCTGGAGAGAAAGTGCCACAGAGCCACAAAGTGGTATTTCAGCTGGTCAGGCAGAAATCTGGGGTTTCACAGCTAGGAAAGATTAGCTTGTCAAAATAATTGTAAGAATGCAGGTTATTCCCCTGGGGACCAGCAATGAAGAGCACTGAAAGGAGCACCAGACCCAGAGGCATTTTTAGGGTCTACCCTAAGGGCCAGACCCACTGGTTCATATTTCCATTCGTTATCTTGGGAAGAAAATGGAGCTTGTGGTGATAAAAAGGGGCTGATGTCACAGACTCAGAGGACACCTTCAGCATAGAGGAGAGTTAGGTATGGCTGGGAGTTTGGGATGGCACAAGGTGACAGGAAAGGGACTGCTTCTCTGTAGCACCAGATGGATCTGTGGTGCAACAGTGACATAATCAGGTGAAACAGACAAGCACGATTCAGATGTACTTTCCATGGACACAAGGAAGCAATGTAGTAAAATTTGAGTTATTAGACAGACACAGAGGGCAAAGGAAGAGTCAGGGCCCCAGCAAATTGTGGTCAACTCCTCAGCACATGGACAAGCCCAACAGCACTCGACTGTGAGCAAGTTCTGGCCGAAGGGTACACTCCCAGACAGGCAGCATTGCCTTTGTGGCCAAGGTGGTCCATCCTGGGCCATGTATATTTCATAGTCGTTGTCAGAAGGGCTAATTTGTCTTTGGTAATTAGTTTCTGTGCCTTGGAGCAGTGAAGCACAAATAAGCATTTAACATTGATGTATTGCAGCACTTCCCCAGGTAAATGGATGGCTCTGGTGCTGGTGGATGCATCAGTGTCTGTTATGATCAGAGGGACCACTCAGGCATCAGCTCAGCCAGAAGCCAAAACACATGCCTAAGCTTTGGAAATCAAACCCAAGGAGCTTGTCTTCTGTGAGATGCCCAAGCTCTGTAAGACTACAGCGGCATTCCCCTCCTGCTCCAAGGCACAGGCCCAAAGTACTCCCAAGAGGAAGATCCTATCAAAGAGAAAGGCAAAAGCTTGAAGATTAGGGCCAGCCTAGTTTCAGGTTCTACAGCCAGTACACAACCCATATGGCCAGCTCAGGACTGTAAAGGGCCTAAGAAACCTGTTGCCAGTTTCTAATCAATGACATGTGGTTATCTGAATGCAGAGTCACAAGTCCAGGAGGAAAGACCTCTAATAAGTCCGCCAAGTCAGGATGGGACCTGATGACCTTGGTCATGGGGCTGGTTTTGGTGCAGAGGCAGGAGGAAACCTCAAGTGAAGAGGCTGAACTGGAAAAAAAGTTGCAATGCACTGTGGAGTCCTTGGGCATGGATGAGGGAAGATTGGTTACCTACATACCCACTTAAAATGCCACCAGTCTCATCTCTCATTTCTTTAAGGTGCCACATGGGCTGTAACTATTTCAACAGAAGAGACACCTGGAGATGACAAGGAGCAGGGGCGGGGACTGGGGGTGGGAAATGGCTGAAAGGGAGGTGCTAGATGGTGTTTTGGAAAGGCAACTGTCAGACCAAAGCAGATCTACTGTGAAACAACCATGGACTAATCATGCAGTAATTACATTGAAAGCATTAGCAAAAACCACAGAAACAGAACATTTGTTGCTGATAAAAAACTGGGGGCTACCACCAGGGATAGGGATGCTGCTAAAAACCAACCAAACAACAACAAAACACTATTAAAACAAAACAAAACAACAACAGCAAAAAAAAAGCTTACTTTTGAGAGCAGGAGCAGAATCCACCAGCAACTCACTGCAGTAGCAATGTCTGCTAACAGAGGCAGTCACTCTTAACCTGAGCTCCTTGGCAGGACCCCCAGGGAAAGAATCATAGAATCAATCAGGGCTGGAAGGGGTCACAAGGATCATCCAGTTCAAATCCCCCTGCCATGCCCAGGGACACCCTACCCTAGAGCAGGCTGCCCACAGCCTCTGCCACCCTGACCAAAAACACTTCCAGGGA